>VDFB02000015.1:390213722-390309634 GCA_007258455.2 Sequoia sempervirens | reverse complement strand
GGGTGCTTCAAACTCTATGTAATCACTCAAGAAAGGATGAAAAATTAAGCTACAACATCCCCACACCAAATCCTATCACCAATAGACAAATATGAGCTTTACTAGATTCATACAAAGCCTCTAATCTACTGTAAATGATGAAAAAATCATAAATTATAGAGAAACAAAGAACTTTAGCATACAAGAATTTGAAATTTTCATCAACTCTCCCTTCCAAACATGTACAAGGCCTTATTAAGAAATTTATAACATGAATCAAACCCCTACCACCTTATTTTCCAATTAATTCCACTAAGTTGACACTTGGACTTCCATAACTACCATTCTAGAATCTTGCCATAACAACTATTGCCAGTTTTCCTATTTTTACATTATTTGACAAAATAAACTCAAAATTCCTTAAATGACATTTAATACTCTATGAGTGGCCTAGAAAATTCCTTATTACATTAAAAATGTCTCAAAATTTTTAAAAATCCAACCTAAGACCTCCTAATCACGTAACTTGAACTTGGTGCTCCTGCACCATACACTCAGCCTTGAAGCCTTTCCAAGCCCCTTGGAAATTGAATTTGAATTAGTCCACCTTTCAAATATTCATCTTTGTGGTCTTCATAAGCTCCTTTTATTGGTACTATCTTTCCTTGAATCAAACATTGTACTCTTGCCTTGAACTTGCTTGCTTGTCCTTGCCAAACATCTTCACTCTTTTCACCTCTTGTCTTCATCATTGACTTTGAATTTTCTATCCTTATTGTAATTGTCTTCTCAGTCTTACCAACCTTTGTATCAACTATAAAATACTTCCTTTTATCTTCTTTTGCAGCCAAGGGACATAGGACTGTCCCTATCATTATTCCACCATACTTTTCCAACTCACTTTGAACCTTGTCAAGGAATTCATCCTTGCCTTTAGCTACCCCAGCTTTTGGCTCTAAATCACCCACTTTGGTCTTAAATCTTAAACCATTCTCATCCTTTGCATTGGCTTCCTTCAACTTTCTTTTTTTTCCCTCAATCTTCACATATTCTTTCCTACCAAACATGATCACCCATGTTGTCCTTGACTTATCTTCCACATTACCTTGCAATGGAATACGTGTGAAAATATTCCCTTCATGTTTAATGTGATAACAATTGCTTCTACCATCATACATTGCTTTCTTGTCATATTGCCATGGTCTTCTAAGAAAGACATGACAACAATTTGTAGGCACAACATCACAAACCACTTTGTCTTTGTAAACACCAATACTAAACTCAATCATTGCTTGCTCACAAACTAAGATAGATTGACTATCATTCAGCCATGAAATTTGATATGGATTTTCATGAGGAAACTTTTGAAACTTCAACTTCTTCATCATTTCATTAGAGACAATATTCTCAGTGCAACCAGAATCAATAACTACCTTGCATACCTTACCCTTGGACTTACATTTGGTCTTGAATAGAGCTCTCCTTTGCATGGGTTCCTTCTCTTTGAAAGTTTGTCACACTTGTCTTCTCAACATAAATGATTCTCCTACCTTTGCAGCACCAAGAAGGGTAGGAAATTTTTCACCTTCACTTTATTCTTGGACCAATTGCACCCTCTTATCAATTCTTTCACTCCAACTTGAAGTAGCACCAAAATTTTTAGGGCACTTGTATGATGGATGCCCAAACTCATTGCAATTGTAGCATCTTCTTGAAAATGTATTTGCACTTCTACCCCCTCCAAATCTTCCTTTAGTACCTATAAATCCACCTCTGAAATCATAAATTTTCTCTTTACCTTTGCCTTCACCTTCTTGTTCTTCATTTGATTGCTTTGAAGTATGAAAGATTCCTCTACCTCTAATGGACTTATCTTGTCTCCTTTTTAGCTTTCCTTCCACTCTAATGGATAATTGAAAACATTGTTATATAGATCTTGGATTTTCCACAACCAGTTCATCCTAAATGTTGAATCTTAGACTGCACAAATACCTAGCAACTTTCTCAACCTCCTCCTCTTGTCTTCGTGATCATATGCTTAACTTGTAGAATTCATCAATATAAATTTTAACATCTAATTCTTTTTGCTTTAGACTTTATAATTTCTTATAAAACTAAAATTCAAAATATTTAGGAAGAAATTTACCTTTTAGCTTTGCAACCATCCTATCCCATGACACTATCTTTTCTTTACCTTTCTTTCTCCTCTTAGCTCATTTATAGTCCCACCATAACAATGCATGTCCCTTGAGTTTTGTCTTTGCTATCTTTACCTTCTTATCATTAGGTACATCTTCACACTCAGAGTGATTATCCAAGTATGCTATCCAATAAAGTAACTCTTTATCATTCAAATTTACACCATACATTGGAAAATTAACTTTTACGTTATGTGAATCACCTTTGACCACCTTAAGCAATTTTACCAGCTTCTAATTTTTAGGGTCAAATTCTTCATCTACATCTTCATACTCTTCATCTTCTTCCTCAAAGTAACTTTCATAATACTCATCTCTTTTCTTCCCTTTTTATAGGGAAGCAATCCTTTCTAACACAACATATGAGACTCCAATAACTTGGCATGTTTCTCTTTTAACTCCTGCAACTCTCTAGTAGCACCAACATTCTTATGAGGCATCTTGTCCTTACAACTTCTAACCTTCTTCTATGCAAAATTCAACCAATCACATTCAAAAGATATAATAATTGTGCTCTAATACCAACTAATGCAATGTAGGGGAGGTCTTTTACTCAATCAAATTAAAAATCTCTTGATTAATTCAAACTTAACCTAATTCACTTTACTGTAGCTTGATCTCACAGGACCAATAAGACACCCAAACACTCAAACTTGATTTCAAACTTTTACCAATCCTTAAAATACTTTAAAGAGGACTATTTTAATAATTTCAAATCTAATAAACTCTCAAAAAACTTTGTTTCATTAGATTTCTCAAATTTTTGCATTCACAGGCTTAACTCTTGTAGTAGTCCATATAGGTGAAATTAGGTATAATTTTAACATCACATAGAATATTCTAAAAAAAAATTGGATTATAGGACCCATTTTTCCCTTCTAAAACATATCTTACATGCAGCTATGGTCACTTTGGATCAACTCCTTCAAAACTTTACTTTACAATTGTCCTACAAGGTGAATTAGGCCACTTTTACAAAGCAACTACCCTTGAAACTTGATAAATTTATAATTTTCTTCTATTCAAACACTTACCAGGTCTCAAAACCATGGAATCCACCTTTACTTGATATAGAAATTCTTTCTAAATCACCTGATTGCAAAATGTCTCTTTTTATGCCCTTCCAAGGAGGGTTTCTTGAAAATCTTAGTCTCGGGCCTCAAAAATCTTGGCCAATAACTCAAAAATTCTTAAATAGGACTGAAGAAACCTAAGAAACCTTCATAAATTTTTTCCCCCTAGTTTCATACACTTTTGCAACCTTAAACCTCTCATTTTCACTAAAAAATCACTTATTTTTGGAACTTGGCTTCATGCCCATAACCTCAAATGAATTTCCCATACTCTCTCCAAGAATTATAAAACATATTTAGACCTAAATAGCCCCATTACACTGAGGTACAACATTTACAATAGGTGGAATGGCCTTTTATGCATTTTAAACTCTCAAAATCCTTGTTGAAGCAATTTCAGACTTGTTTTCAGAAAACTTGCTCTCAGGTGCTTCAAACTCTATGTAATCACCCAAGAAAGGATGAAAAATAAATATACAATAGCCCCACACCAAATACAATCACCAATCAAGAATTATTACCTTTTACAGATTCATACAAAGCCTCTAATCCGTTGTAAATGATGCAAAGATCATAAATTACAAAGAAACAAAGAACTTTGGCATACAAGAATTTAAAATTTTCATTAACTCTCACTTCCAAAAATTTACAAGGCCTTATTAAGGAATTTATAACATGACTCAACCCACTACCACCTTATTTTCAGCTAATTCCACTAAGTTGACACTTGGACTTCCATAACTACCATTTGGGAATCTTGCCATAATAAATATTGCTAGTTTTGCTATTTTTAGATTATTTGACAAAATAAACTCAAAATGACTTAAATGAAATTTAATACTCTTGGAGTTGCCTAGACAAGGCCTTATTACATTAAAAATGTCTCAAAATTTTGAAAAAATCCAACCTAAGACCTCCTAATCACATAACTTGAACTTGGTGCTCTTGCACCATAAACATACCCATCTGGACATGTTGGAATAGTTTGTTTGGTCGTACGAGTTAAAAAATGAAAGTTTCACCATTTTACAACTTTACACTACTTGCATTTGACAATTTTTTCCTCAATTGAAAATTCATCACCATAGGAAAATTCCTTTGAGATACCAAAAACTGAGAAAGGTTATTGTAGAGGGTCCTAACATGATCCCGTAGCCTCAACCAAAGAGTATGTAAGCATCATGATTTCTAAGTAATTGTCTGTCAAAGATTGTTGTCTTTGATCACTTTGGTCTCTTAAGGAAAATAATTGGTCCAATGTAGCTCAGAGTGAATCAACATGTATGGGTACAAATGAGGACCATTCCTAGTGTAAACATACTGATCCAGATGTGTTGGAATAGTCTATTTGGTCGTACAAGTTGCAAAAGAAAGCTTGCACCACTTTTCAACTTTACACTGCTTGCACTTGAATTTTTTTTTCAACTTAAAATTGGTCACCATAGGAAAATGCCTCCGAGATAGCAAACTTTGAGAGATTTTATTATAGATGGTACCAACATGATCCCATAGCCTCATATAGAGAGTCTATAAGCATCATGGTTTTTGAGTAATAGCCTATCAAAGATTGTTTCCTTTTTGCACTTTGGAATCTTAAGGGATTGAGCCAATTGAATGTAGCTCAGAGTGATTCCGCATATTTGGGTGTGAAAGAGGACCATTCCTAGTGTAAAAATACCCATATGAACATGTTTGAACAATCCATTTGGTCATAAAAGTTGTAGAATGAAAGTTGCACCACTTTGCAACTTTACACTACCTACATCTAACAACTTTTTTTGCAACTGAAAACTCATCACCATGGGAAAATGCCTCCAAGATAGAAAAATATGAGAGAGGTTATTGTAGAGGGTCCCAACACAATCCTGTAGCCTTAGATGAATAATCTATAAACATCACATTTTTTGAGTAATATCCCATCAAAGATTGTATCATTTTTGCACTTTGGACTCTGAAGGGATTGTGCTAGTTGAATGTAGCTCAGAGTGATTTGGAGTGTCTGGCTGCAAAAGAGGAACATTCCTAGCATAAACATACCCATCTGATCATGTTGGAATAATCCTTTTGGTTGTATGAGTTATAGAACAAAATTTGCACCACTTTGCAACTTTACATTGTTTGCATTTGATAATTTTTTCCTCAATTAAAAGGTCATCACCACAAAAAATGCCTCTAAGATAGCTAAAAGTGAGAGAAGTTATTATAGAGGGTCCCAACATAATGTATTAGCCTTATATAGAAAGTTTTTAAGCATCATGGTCTCTGAGTAATAGCCCATTAAATATTGTTGCCTTTTTTCACTTTAGACTCTTAAGGCATATCATCGATCCAATGTAGCTCTAACTATTTTGGCATGTTTGGGTTTGAAACATAACCATGCATAACCTGAACGTACCCATCCACACACATTGGAACTATTTTTAGAGTAGACTAACCACCTTTTCATTGATGATAAAATCTTCTTATCTTTTCATTCCTTTTGTAAGTGATTAATTTTAGTTTTCAATTGTTTTACTTCAATTTCAAGGTTGATTGACATAAATGACAATATCATATCATTATTATTACTATTGTTTCTAAGTGTGCATTATGACTAGTGTGCATCAAGCCCATATAGTATGCCTAGTTTGCTTATTGATGTATTATGGTTAGTAACATTCATTTTTGTGCATTACAATAATGGAAGTTGCATGTGGAAGGTCAAATAATGTGCATGTCATGGAGTTGTATTTGGTTTGTTTAATGCTTATATCACTCATTTGGTTTTTTTAATGGTTGCATCATGGTTGAATGATGCCTTAATTGTTAATTATGATTATTGTACAGATTTCACATGAACAATATAATGAGAATGTATCTTGTTTAGTTGTAAGGACCTTTTTTGAAGGTTGCATCAAACCCCTATGGTTGAAAGATAGTGAATTTTATTCAAGATGATTTTATACCTTTTACAGGTTGTTAAGCTTGAATGAACATTGAGTGACATTTATTTTTATCAAGATTATTATATTACTTTTGAATGAGCACTATAATGACATATATTTCATTAAGTTGTATCCATCTATTTGAATTTTTTAATCAATCAAAAGAATCAATTTTATAAGACTTTCATAAGCCACTCTTTTCATATTTTTTTCTTTTGCTATGAGACCACAATTCTTTGAGGCATATTTTCAAATATTTCTTCTCAACAAATATTATATAGAGCTTCTCATACCATTTTTCATTAATTTTAACTTCTTTTGAATTAAAAATCAACTTCCCACTTCATTACAAGAGTTCAAAAAACAAAATAATGTCAAATTTAAATTCATTCAATAGATCTTGAAATCATGTGTATTCTCAAATTGAGTGTTTGATAAAAATGTTTTGGTAGAAATGTATGAAAAATGTGGTACAATAGAAAAGGTAGTGAATTGTTTGAAAAAAATCCTCAAAGAAATGTGGTCTCATGGAATGTAATGTATGTTAAATTTAATAGGAATGAACTCCAAGATAGATGGATTACCAATTGTAATTCATAAGCTCTATTAAAATGCAATTTTGTTAATCTATAACATGTTATCAATCATAAATTTAAGCCATTCTAAGATAATTATACATTCCATTTTGAAGATTCAAAGTAGAAAGAAATGCACACGAGGAACAAATTAGATTGAATATCAATTATTATTTATAAAAATGTAGAATAATTATGTTTGTGCATACAAAAATCTAGCATATATGCCTACTCAGAACAAGTTTTACAAATTGTGGCATATATTCCATCTCAAGATCTATCAAACCCTAAGTACATATTAATCTATATCAAATCCTAATCCTATGCTAGACCATCAAAATTGAGCCTCCTCAAAAAACTTATTTGCTCTGAAGCTTCCTGCACAATAATAATTCAAACCACAAATTAGATTAATTATGTGAATGGCTAACAAGATAGACTAGTACATAAAAACTTATATACTATCATTTATAAATTATGAATTTAACATCAAAATCACTATATGTGTACTACATTATATGAATAATGCAATTATTTCTTACCTCAAGTATTTCTCTCTTTTTTGGAAGATGGTCTGCATATGATTGTTCCTTAGGATGATCGAGAATCCTCGTATAAAGAAGTGGTCCCACACTAGTCACAGTATTGAGTCAGGTAGAGGACTATAGTAGGTAAAATAAAAAATGAGACAAATTAACATATAATTATTGAAAAATAATAATATTTACTAAACATATATCTACTCCTATCTAAACATAAATATATGCAATATCAAATAAACACATATCTACTATGATGCTACACAACTAGATGGGCTCATGGTTGATGAAGCAACTAAGATGGTTTCCTATATAAAAAAAGACAAGAATGTAACACAATTTAAATGCACATGCACATATAATCATAATTTTGAGAATAAGAAATATATATACCTATTGTGTAGCTTCATCCAATGGGTTAGGCCTAATCAACATGGTTGTAAAAGAACTAGGCTGCTGCATAAAAATACAAGATTACATTAGACTATCAATCTATGTAGTAAATGTATTTAAACATAATAGATTTCAAAAATTAACATCTAAATAATAATTTAAATAATACTATAATACTGATTCTCTAGGGCAAATAAAATGGCTGATTGGGTAGCTTCTTGCACTTTGGAAATCTACTCCTTTGTCAACAACTATTAAAGATTCTAGCACATAAACATATATTAGTACAAATATCTCTTATAAAATATGAAATAATTTAGATAAAACACACTATGAAATTACTTTAAGTCTTACTGATGCTCCCACATTATCCCTAGTAGCTGATGTCTCTCCTATGAATGTTCCACTCCATGCTCTATCAAATATTACATCTGAAATATCCTAAACCTCATAGTTGAATGTGTCTATAAGAGCCTCAGTGGATCATCAAAGAGGACCTAAACATAAATTGTTGCATTTCAAGCAGTAATGGGGCACACAAATATGTGTCAAAGAGGATGGTGTACTAGTCAGAGCCAATGACAGTGTACCAATCAAAGCTGATGCAATAGGTACATCAGCATCATGATGGGATGCACCTTCAAATGGTTGTGCAACATGATGGATCTATGTGACCAAATAATCACTCAATGAATGTAAGGCATAAATGCTCTGAGTCCCTACATCTAAAGCAATCTTAGGGTAAGGTAATGGAGTTGGGGCAACAATAGGTGGAGTAGGATGAACTGGGGTGACTCAACATGCTCTAGGTATATTATCTAGCATCACTCTACCAACGCCCTAGAAATATCACATGTCAAAGTAATTGGCATGCTTCCCTGGGACAAACTTAGCATATAATTTTCAAAGAAAATACTAAGGGATGTCAAGATTGTTTTTTGGTGGTTTATCATAAACCATACACCAACATCTCCATAAATTATCTAATATGCCTTTATGGGTGCACCATTTAATTGAAAATTTTGGCTTCCACACATTAACAAGCTATCGTGTTTTGTGATTGATGAATAACTAGGCTAATTGGGCTTTGTCAATATCAAGTGCCCTCACCTCATCATATGATAAACCATTGGCATAAAATTTCCTATGTTCCTCTCACCATTGTGCAAATCTATTGTGCTAAGTTGGCAAAGTGACTGATAGCTCAGTGAGTGTATCATAGATTTGACATGCATTTCTCAATTGATCTAAATTTCTATGAATATATTCATGTATTGTTGGTACGTTTTAGTTTGGAAACATTGGTTGCAGTGAAGGAGGATTTGGAGGATTTTCATCTTGAGTGGGGTTAGGTTTTTCATGCTGAGCTAGTTGAATGTTTTCATGTTGAGTGGGGTTGGGATCAACCATTTAAAGCCTATTAATTGATAAAAAAATTCAAAATTAATAATCATTTTAATGCAACAAAAAACCTATCAAATATTCTATTTTTGAATAAAATTCACAAATAAATCAATGCAAAACTAATATAGATTGAAGAAAAACATAAAAAATCAAAAATACCTTTCAAATTTGATTGATTTGAGAAAGAAGATTCACTTGCAAATGGATATCTGAGTTGTGGAGTAGAAAACCCATGTGTAGTTTGCTAAAAATGAGCTCTTGGGTTGTTTGATTTTGATTTTATAAAATAGGAAACAAATATCCATTTCCTTTATGTAGTTTTGTTAATATATGGTCGGGTCTAGGACTTGACCATGTAGTTATTGGTGGTATTTCTTTAAATGTAAAATATCATTTTTCATTTTATCTTATAATATAAAATTATATTATATAATATATTACATATATTATATTATAATATTGTATATATTATATTATGATATAATATACATAATATAACATAATATATATTATATTATTTACAATAAATATAATATTTAATATTATGATATAATTAATATAATTAATTTATTATAATATTATAATATTATATTATATTATATAATATTATAATATATTAAATATATTATTATATAATATTAAATTAAAAAACATTATAATAATGTATTAAATTAAATATCCATGTTATATTATAAATATATTAAATAATAATTATAATATATTAAATAAAAATACTAGTTGGCCCCAGACCTGACGAAATTTAAAATTTTTACCTAAACAAAATGGATATCCATTTAGAAACAGATATCTGTTTCAAATAGATATCTGTTTCAGTCTAGTATTTTCTTTGACACTATATACTTTCTACCTAAGCCTATGAAAAGTTAGATTTTTTTTGCATTTTTGGGCGAGTGAAAAATGCCTTTCTTTTCACATCACCACTTGTCATACCTCCATGATCTTGCACAAACCCCATATATGGAAGGTGGATAAATAGCCAAAGGGGCAACAATGGGTTCCATGCTAGGAAAATTACAAGGTTCAACACATGGTGATGCACTCTTTTTAGGAGGATCATCACGATTGTTCTCATCTAAGCTCATGGAAGAGGAAAATAATAAATTTAGGTCATTATGCAATTCATCATAAACCTTAACAATCTCATCATCATCATCTAAGTTAATCATAATAGGATGTCTAATGATATTGTCCATAGAGGTTTCATGTTGTTGTGGTGAAGGTGGAGAATCATCCTTCTTTGTTTGAGTTAGATTTTGATCTCAAATTTCTTGTTTGTTCTAATCTTCTAACTAATGAGCAATAGCATGATGTATACACCTATGCTCTTTAGCATTTTAGTTTCTACTTACATGGTTTTCAAGTTGAAATTGCATAGGAGTGAGTTTATCAACCCTTGGTTTATTTTCTTCTCGCAAGGGAGGTATGGAAGCAACCATGGAGGGTTGGTCAACCAATTTCTCTTCGTGTTTATAAACTTGTTTAATCTTAGGAGGAAAAATAGGAGTGGTATGCTTATCTCTTAGTGTTTTGTGGGAAATAGGTGGTGGAAGCATGGTTGATTTGTCTTAGTTACTTTGAAGGGATTTTGGTTCAATCATAGGTTGAGGCATGTTGCTAAGAAAAAAAATTTCTATGCACTTATCCTTGAACTTTTTGTAAGATTTCAAAAAGAAATCCTCACGAGGCTTAATAAGTTCCATAGGTTTGAGCCAAAATAAATCCAATAAAAAATTCCCATGGGAAGACATGATTAAAACTGCTATGATGCATCTAGTAGAGATGTGATTTCCAAATAGAAATCTTAAGCATTTATGCACTAACAACATGACAACATTCATGGAGCATAGCCATGGATAGCCTAGCTTCACATAGAATTGGTTTGATGATAGGATGATGGAGAAGAGACATCTAATTTTTTTGGTCCAACTTTTAATGGGAGAGTGATCGAACCTATTACAGGGAAAAAAAACCATTATATGTTTTTATCCATGATATCAATTACTCATAAGAATTCCTTAGTGATCACATTCTCTACACAGATGGGATCAATTAATATCCCATTGGTAGTCATTTCATTGATTCTTCTGGCTATGTAAAGAGGACCATCAGGTGCATTTTTAATTATATCAATTTGTGAGAAAGAAATATCAAGAGACAAATTAGTTTGTCCCTTACAAGGTTGAATGTGAATGAGGTTGACCATAGTTTGTATATCATCCTCATTATCAATCATGTTATTATTAGTAATGTCTTGTATATTGTGAACATTCATCACATCATTCTTGGTGTCACTAGCTTTAACAAAAGAAATGTAATGATTTGGCATTGGATTGGTAAATATTTTGAAATTTTGGTTAGGTGGGGAAATAGACTTATTTCCTTGATCATTAACACCACCAATTTGGATTTTATTAGAATCAATGAGGTCTTGCACAATATTTTAAACATGTATACATTTTTCTATATCATGTCATTTTTTTCAATGATAATGGAAAAGGACATTTGGATTATGGTTTGAAGGTAAATAATTAGTGGTATCAATGGTTCTAATCATGGGTAAGGTAATTAGGTTCTTACCCAAGAGTTACAACACTATGGAATGAAGGGTATCTAGTAATGGTGTAAATCGCCTATTCTTATTTTTGAACTAATATGGATTTGTTATTTATACCAACCACTTAGACTCAACATGTCTATTTTTTTGAAAAAGATTTATTTATATATAGCCCTTATCTTGTTTCTTGAAATTCAAACTTTTTCAAGATAGAGGAAGTTTTCGCTTCATGATGACTTACCAAATTTTGTGGAGGGCCATGCACAAGTGAATGGAGGTAAATTTCATCATCCCAATCTTGTTTTGAATGCTAGTTTGCAATTTTTCAATGATCATTATTTGAAGGTTACTATTAGAAATATTAATGGTAATTTCTGAGTAAAGAAATTGATAATGTGCTATGAAATCAATTTGACCTTTTCATTTTTGTTTTATTTACATTCCATTAAATCAGGTAAGGCCATCTTGGGACCAATGTGCACTAGGATATGGTTAAGAAAGGTATCAAAAAGTTCATTGAATGAATCAATCAGTATATGTGGTAAAGAGTCAAACCATTCCAAGGCTGTTTCAAGGATCTAGTAAAAATATTATCAAAGAGCTTGTATTCAAAAATAAAGTCACCACATAAGGTTGTATATGCAAAGACATGGTTTTTAGGATCTTCTTTACCACCATATTTCTAAAATATAGGAATTTCTATGACTTGTGGCATTTTTTGTCTTAATATCTCAAACTATAATGGGTTTCGTTTGACATATTATGAAGGTTGGCCATGTTGATTTTGGTTAAATATGGAAAATTATTGTTGGATGGATGAAACATTTTGTAAAAGTTGGTTAAGGATGGAATAATTGGTTGTATTTTGAGATGGAGGTGTATATGTGTTGGGAGGACAAGTGAATTGTAATTTTTTGAGAGGTGATGGGTTAGGAGATATGATGTTTGAATGCACAAAGGTAGAAGGATTTATAGTGGAAATACCTACATTTGGATTTATATTTCTAGTTGGATGCCTTGTTGTAGTAAAATTTGGATGTGTGTGTTTAGGAATAAAGGCCATAGTTTTAGGGAGATAAATTTTATTTCCACCTTGAATTTGAGTGTACCAAAAGTTTTGAGCATAACTAGCCATTGTAGGAACATGATCATCAATAATATGAGCTAGTATATGCACAATTTCTATTTGTAGTTCATTATCAAGCAATCTTGTCATGTTATCTATGATAGGAACCACAGTGCCAACAATATATTCAACATTTACAAAGTTTTGAAGTTTTTCTAAGACCACCTCCATTTTTTGCAAGTTTTCTTGAGGGACATGAGAAACAATGGTTTCAACATCAATAATATTGGAGGTTATAGGATATGATATTTCAGGCATGGATTCCAACATGGGTTTACAAGTGTCAACACTATAAGAGAAAGAGAACACAAGATCTACAATGGATGTACTAGCATGGGATGCCATGTGTCTCAAAAATATGTCTCGCTAAAGTATTGGCAGTATGACCCCAAGTTGAAATACTCATACAAGTTTCACCAAGCCAAAAGTGTTCCCAAAATGTAAAAAAAGACACTAAACAGGTGTAGCAAACATTTAAAAATAGGAAACACAATGCAAGTTTGTAAAAAAATATATTAATTTTTAGATATTACATGTAATTATTTTCTAATTTTAGAGTGCAAAAACTTGAAAATGATGGAAATTTTACTTTTGAATAATTCACTTGTTTTGACCAATTTAGTTGAATGCAAACAATTACAAAAATAAATTCTAGAAATTGAAATGAAGATCTACAAACAACAAGAAATAAAGCATATCGAGACATATTTATGCCTAGAAGTCTATGAAATGACCTATACAAGGACAAATTCACCCTAGGTTGAATGGGTCTTTACACAAGGGTTGAAAAATTAAATTCTAGGTTTCTAAGTTGATGTTTAAGTACTTTGGTTTAGGTTGCAAGTAGATACTTTTAGTTACAAATTTCTAGATTTTTATGTTGAAATGTAAATGCAATTTGATGAAAAACAAGAAAAATGACAACTTCTAGATGAATTTTTGTTTGAATTTTATTATGTAAATGACTTAAAGGAACTAATATGTAGACTAAAATATAAAATGAATGCAATATGTATGTAAAAATTTAGATTTCTAAGAATTTAAATGATGCAAAATGCAATTTTAAAACCCTAAATGAAATACAGAATAATGTAGTTTTTGAAATCCTAAATGAGATGAAACACAAACTAATGCAAAGCATAGATTTAGGGTTCAAAGGACTTCTAATCTCATAAAGCTTATCGTGTCAAAATGTCGGGTTGACTAAAATGAAATGATTAAAAGGGTTTTTGTTGCACCTACATTTTCCTAATTTCATTAGAAAAAGAAATCTCCCAACCTAATAGGATTTAATTTTAACCTTGAGGTGAGTCAACCCTATTTGGAGGATCTATTGTTTTCTTATGAAATATGATTGATTGGCTATCTTGGAAAATAAATTTAAATGCATTAGCAAACTAAAGAGTATGACCTAATACTTGAAATGTAGAGTATTATGATAGAAGAAATTTAAATAGTAACTTTCAAGTGGATTTGAGAAGGGAAAAATGGTATATACCTCACACCAAAAGTGGATTTTGAACACTATTGAAGGACATGTTCACCCTAGGGAAAATGGGTCTATTTATAAGGGTATAAAATTTGATTTTATAGTCTTTTTATCCCAGGTATAAGTATTTTATTTCTCTAGGTTTCATTATCAAAAAGCTAGAAATAAATTTCGAATATGATTTTCTATGGCTTGACAATAATGCTAAAAACTTTGATAGCTTTACAAATTGTCTCCTTCGATTGATTTTCAATCCTTCACCTGTAAGTATGCACATACAAAGGGAGAATAATTTTTTCTTTTGGGTGAATGGGAGTTTTCATTAGTCAAAAGCCATGTTGGTAATTGAACCTTGATAATGAAATAATGATAAATGGAAGGGAATTGATAATGAACAATGCTATGTCACAACTCACCAAACCCTTAATGGTTGTTCTTAGAGGACTGACATCTAACACATCTCTCTAAGGTATATATTTTTCATTTAGTTGCTTGATTGGATTCTTGATTTGATGCTTGAATTCTTGAAACCTACATCACAATGTTAGCTCCAAAACATGACATGAACACACATGAACTTTGACATGATGATATGATCTTAATTAATAATGTAGATGATTGATAAATCTAGTCTTCAATGCTCTTGACAATAATGTTTTCTTTTACAAAATTTTGGTTTTGTGTACTTAGTTTGAATTGATAAATTAATTATGTATTTATATGTGTTTATCTAATTTCTAGAAAATTAGATTGCACAAGCTAACATTTGAAACTTGAACTCGAATCACTAAAATTTCACCAAAAACATATTTAAAATTGGGTCCCAAAATTTAAAAGGGACCCATTCATATTTGGGTGAATGGGTCCTAGGACCTAAATCTAGGACATAATTTCCAAGGTGTCTTAATTACTAAAACATAGAAAAATGGGCTAGGGTTCACTAAACATAGGGTTTTATACTAAATATGGGATATTTCACAAAACTTACTATAAATATAAAGTTAAAAATGAAGTGAATGAACCCACCTATTCTTCTATTCCATTCAAGAAATGAGATCTCTCAAGTCAAAATCTACTTTCAACCCTTAGGTGAGTGAATACTTTGAGGAATCTTGCAATTTCCCTTTTTTTGTTAGGACAAGGGTCTAGGCAAAACAACAATTTTGGGAGACACACTAAACATAATAAATCAACTCAAAACTAAAATGTAAGAACAAATCTAAGTAGATTAACCATAGAGGTAATAGACAATTTATTTCACACAAATTAGATTAGTGGACACTTAAAACTGACCTCAAAAACTATCGCAAAGTGTCCTATTCTAACAAAAAGTGTCCTAACAAAAATGATTGAATAGGGGTTTTGGGAGAAAGATTAAAAATACCAAATAAACTCATTTAAGACATGTAAAAAGTGGGTTTTTCATATGAAACATAATAATAATATAATTAATAAACCTTCTGGCAGATCTAAGAAGGGAAAATCTATCCTAAGTAGGGCTTTTTAAAAATGGTTTATGGGTTCTCTTCTGCTAGGTCTACACTCCTAGATTCTAGATGCTCACTATTGGAGAGCCAAAAATGAGATATGTATAATATTTTCCAATTTTTGACAAATTTTCTTGCAAATTTGACAACTTTGCAACTTTCTTCAATTTTTCTCTTCAGGTGATCTTCAACCTAAAATCTACAATCACACATCAAAGAGAGAGAAAAAAAATGTTTTTTTTAGGGAATGGGGTTTTGCCTTGGTCAAACCCCATTTTGGTAATTAAACCTTGAAATGAAATATAAAATCATGAAGGAATGATGAGTGAACAAATCAATGTAGCAACTCACCAAACCTTATTTGAAACCTTGGAGTACTAATCTACAAACTAGCATGAAGAGGCCTCAATGAATGTAGATCTTGATCATGAAACTTGAATAGAGATAATGTCCTTGAAAACTTGCATAGATATTGAATCTTGCATCACCATATTATCTCAAACAACATGTGTTCAATGCAATAAACCTTTGACATAGTAAATGCATCTTGATTGCTGCAATAATCTTCTTCAAATCTTCCCTTGAAATAATCTTCTTCATATCGTTAAAATACTGCCAAAAAAATATTTAAAGGGGGCTCATAGGTCTAAGTGAGGAGCCATTTTCCATAAGGTGAATGGATCCTAGGACACTTACGTAGGACACACATCAGTCAATCTTAAACATTATGTGAAAATAGGTTCCTAGATCTAAGTAAGAACCCATTCATCCTATGGCAAATGGGTCCTAGGTTACTTACCTAGGCTACACATCTTCCAAAGTTAAGTGTTGTGTAATGGAATTTATGAATGTCAAGTTTTATCCCTCAGAATTTGCATTTAATTAGGCTTAGATTTGAATTAAAGGGGCCCATTAAGGAAAATTAACCTTAATTAATTAAAAATCCCTACACCAATGTGAAAGTATAAAGGTACACCTTACAACACCAAAGACAAGGCACAATTAAGTCCATTTTATTTAAAAGGGCCCTAAACTTAATGTGAATATGAAAAACATATTACAAAACTAAATCAAGGAATAAGTAAGCTCATTTTATTATTAATTATTCCCAAATTAAGTGTGAAAAAGGGATACTTTTTCCCCACTTTAGTGAGTGGATGACCCCTTGTCAAACTCAAATTAAAGTAGACATTCAAGACACTTATGTATGTAGCAATGAAAAAGATACACAATCATATAATATCAAAGACCAGGAAGATCAAGGCTAGACAATCCAATAGACACAAAACACATCTAAGCCATTGGTTTTTTTTTTTTCACACTCACTCTAAGGTAGTGGAACCTTAGGCTATCCATTAGGTGAGTATCCCAAAAGGATGGAAAATGAGAGAATCATATTAGTCTTCCACACCATATCAAACCTATACTCTTGAAAACTTTAGTAAGGCACCACAATGCTAGGCAAGGCTCCAGAGGCAAGCAAGCTATGTTATGCTAGGTGAATTTGAATTTAGATTTTGAGCTTCATAGGTATTAGCTAGCTACATTATGCTAAGCACCTATGGACAAGGCAAGGATCCAATGGAAAGCAAGGTGCGTTATTCTTAGTGGCCTATAATTTAGGGTTTTGGGCTTCATAAGGATAACAAGATTTGTTATGCTAACACTCATGAACAATAATGATAGTAAAAGGTTTTTTTCAAAGGGATTTTCTTAGTTCATGTAAGGTATTATTCTTAGGGAAAATCATGCCTAATGTCTCCAAGAGAGGACAAGTAAACAATAAAATATTCACAACTTAGGGAATGTAGTGTGTCGCATCACCACTAAGAGGAAAGTTGCATGCTAAAAAATATCGTACTCTTGGAGGACATCAAACCCAATGAAATCATCAAGAAAAGAATGCATCACAAGAAAAAACAAAATCACACCATGAAACATGAGAAATGTGAAAAGATATTATTGATGTACACCCCCACATTAAATTAGTTGCTAACACCATTGCTATGAGCAATTGCTTTAAAGTAGGAAATGTTTAATCCTAAGAAGTGGGAGATTATTTAGAAATCCCTATGCCAAGTCATATGTTTCTATGATCCTACAACTATTTCATGGCAAGGAGCATCAACTATTGTTATTGATTATGATGAGTGGATAAAGTATCAACTTGATGCATATCTAATGAGATATTCACACATGTAGTATCTATTAGTCTAGGATGCACCAATGTTAAAGTTGTCTTGGAAGAATCATTCGTAAGAGTGTTGACATTGAGTGAAGGTTTTTTTGAGTCTTTCATTTCTTTCAAAGGATAATTACCAAGATCACTATTTGTTTCTTGCATGCTAGGCTCTATAGGGACATAGATACCTTTTTATCTAGCATCACATCCTTTTCCACTATAACCAAATTGTTTCATAAGTTCATAACCTCTTCAATAAATCTTTTTCATTTCTTTCAAATTTGGTGGTTGTTAATAATCAACTTCATCAAAGTGTGTTGTGTAATTTGTTTCTTCTTCTAAAGTGGTTGAGGTGGATTCTTTCAAATTTTGTGTTGACATTACCACTTTTTGTATTCCCTTGTTAGACTCTTTTGTTATGATCTTGTATTCACCCATCAATGTAGGTGTAAAATATAAGGAACCCTAATAATCTTCCAATAACTTTGTGATTTACTCAATATGCTTTTCTTTGTCTTTCTCTTGCATGGGTTCCAATTGTGTTGTTGGTGTCAGTGTTTTCAAAGGATTTTCCTTACCTTTCTCAATGTTCAAACAAATATTTAGTTTAGGGTTAGCTTTGATTTTATACACTTTATTTTTATAAACATGCTTCATTTTATGATGAAGGGTATAAGGCACCCCATTCATTGCTTGAATCAATGGTCTCCCTCAAATAAGTTTATATGAAAGATCATGAGGAATGACATGGATAGTAGTTTTCTTACATCCTCTTTCACTAAAAAATTATCATAGATAGGAGAGATATTAGGGGATGAGGGGATTATGGGCAATGTGGTAGCATGGAATATGTCAACAAGCTCAATCTCTTTCACTAAGACATTCTCATGACTAACATGCTTTATAATGCATTTTTTCTTTGCAAACTTGGAAAAGAAAGATACTAACATTGTGAAAAGTAATCTATCCAACTTATGCAATGCTTCAAGATGTAAACAATTTTCTAGAAGATTTTATGATTTTTGTCCACTAATTTTTTTGGAATGATTTAAAAATTACTACACTAAATGGATGTTTAGACCTAGATGCATAAAATAGAAATTCCTGAAACTTTCTAGACTAATATTGTAGGTTACCAATAGGCCTAGGAAGTGCAAAAAACCACAAAAGGCTAAAAAAGTTGGTTTTTATAGGCCTCCAACTAATAATTCATCCAGTGGTGAATGGGTCCATATACAGTTTTTTTTTTTAAGTTT
Source organism: Sequoia sempervirens (assembly GCA_007258455.2). NCBI lineage: Eukaryota > Viridiplantae > Streptophyta > Pinopsida > Cupressales > Cupressaceae > Sequoia > Sequoia sempervirens. Next base: position 390,290,434 of record VDFB02000015.1, on the reverse strand, counting down.
AAAAATATAATTTCAAAGTGATTAGATGTGTTCTCTGTTTTAGGTCTTAGATTAATATTTTTGTAAAAAAAAAAAGTCTAGAATTTAATGTGCAAATGAAAGTGTAATGAAGGGAAAATGATGAACTATATGACACTTTGTGAAATGCAATTTTGATCCAATTTTTTACTATGAATGATGGAAAGTACACTAATATGCAAACACTATGCACAATCAATGTGATATTATCCATTTTTGTAAATTTTTATATTTAAAATGAATGCAAAATGCAAGTTTACACCTAAAATGGAATACAACTTTATGCCAAATCAGAAATTAGAATGTTCAAAACTTGGGTTCACCAAAATGAAACTTGAATTTAAATCATTAAGATGCAACCAAAAACATATTTAAAATTGGGTCTCGATACTTAAAGGAAACCCATTCATCCTTGGGTGAATGGGTCCTACAACCTAAATCCTAGAAACAATTTACAAGGTGTCTTAATTACTAAAACATAGAAAAATGGGTTAGGGTTCACTAAACATAAGGTTTTATACTAAATATGGGATATTTCACCAAACTATTATAAATAGAAAGGTCAAAATGAAGTGAATGAACCCACCTATTCTTCTATTCCATTCAAGAAATGATGTCCCTCAAGTGAAAATCCACTTTCAACCCTTAAGTGGTTTAATTCTTTGAGGAATCATGCAATTTCCTTTTTTTGTGTTAGGACGGGGGTCTAGGCCAAACAACACTTTTGGGAGACACACTAAAAATAATAAATCAACTCAAAACTAGAATGTAAGACTAGATCTAAGTATATTAACCATAGATCTGATAGACACAATTTGTTTCACACAAATTAGATGAGTGGATAACACTTAAAATTGATCTCAAAACTATCACAAAATGTCCTATTCTAGTACAAAATGTCTTGACAAAAATTGACTGACCAGGGGTTTTGGGAGAAAGATTAAAAATACCAAATAAACTCATATAAGACATGTAAATGTTGGTTTACAGATGACACATAATACTACTAGAATCAATAAAGCTTTTGGCAGATTTGAGAATTGAAAATCTTGTGTATCTCTAAAAAAAAACTATTTTTTGGAATTGTCCTAAGATTCATTCGCCCTATGGCTAATGGGTCCTGAGTAGGGATTTTAAAAATGGTCTATGGGTTCTCTTCTACCATGTCTACACTCCCATATTCAAGGTGCTCACTAGTGGACAACAAGAAATAAAATCTATAGAAGATTTTTTGTGATTTGAAAGCTTTTTTTGCAACTTTGACAACTTTGTAACTTTCTTCAAATTTTCTCTTTAAATGATCTTAAACCTAAAATATGCAATCACACATCAAAGAGAGAAAAGAATGTTGCTTTTTAGGGAATGGGGGTTTGCCTTGGTCAAACACCTTTCGGTAATTAAACCTTGAACTGAAATAGAAAAGAATGAAGGAATGATGAATGAACAAATCTTTGTAACTGCAGACTCTTAAAAATGTCGTGAATGATATCATGCACTTGAAATTCATATACTAACATCATTTCATCCTAAAAACCATCCTATTTTCACTTAATTGATTAAATTAGCCTCGTTATTTAATTAATCACATCATTTTTCATCTATTGATCTAATTAACCTAATTAGGTGAATTCAACCCCTCTTGCACTAAAATTTCATCCTATTAAATCAAGAATAAATCAAAAAAAATAATTTAATCCCTAAAGTCCTCTTATTTAATTAAATAACCCTAAGTTATTTAATTGTATATCATATCACTTTCCCCTTTTTCATTAAATCATTTATTTAATTAATAGCACATAATTCCCCTAATTTTCATAATTAACACTTTATTTAATTATGAAATTACTAATTAAATCTCTCTCCCACTTGTAAGGGTATATTCCTTGAGAATATTCCTCCTTTTCACATTCTTCCAATAGGGAATATTCTCATGAAATATTCCTTCTCCTTTGCACAATTAAATTTGGTTTTAATTAACTAAATATCTATTTTCCTCAACCATGAGAATATTCTCTTTCTTCACTCATTTGAAAAAGGGGAATATTCCTTTTTGTAACAAACTTTCAATAAAGCTTCTTGTTCAATTTTTGAAAGTGTGTTTGTGTGGATGAATGCAAGCCCTTGATTAAATATCATCTTGCATCCTCAACCCTTGATAGGAATCCATGATCCATGCCTCCATTTTCCTTCCATTCTGATCATTGATTAATCCTTTGAATCTTCACCATTAGTTTCATTTTTCCTATTCTATAAATAGAGCTTACATCTATTGAATAGGGATCCGCCTTTTTAGAGAAAAAATATGCTATTGAAAATCATATCCATTTGCAATCACATTTTATGTTTAAAATCATTTTAGGTTATTTTACATGCATAATAGCTTGAAACATCCATTAATAGCTTCCATGGTAACTTAGGTGCATCCATTTAGCATATTTTACAACTAGGGATTTAAAATTTCAAATCTTGCATACATTTAGAATATCTTTGCATGCACTCACATTGATCACCTTAGCTTTCATCATGTTAAAATAGGCTTTCATAATGTTTTACAATACATCTTTCATTAGTTTCATTGATTCTCTTCAATAGAATCTATCAAAACAAGCTCATTATCCAAGGGATTGAGAAAGGGTTTCCATTCCACATCAATGCAAAATCACTCCCACAATAGGATAAGTTTCAATGGATTAGAATAGATATTTATGAAGCTTTCATGTTTTGAATCTTAATTTGAATGGATTCTTCATCTTTGTTTAAATCAAATGATCTCATTGCCCAGGATTGATGCTTAGTGGCTTAATTATGCTTTGAACCCTTATGGGTCAAGTGTAAACCTATACTACATCATCAATCCCATTTTGGTGCTAGAAGGAGGGCTCAACTGATCGAATATGATGATTTTTTCTCTAGGTTCCCATTTTCCTAGTTTTGTAGGTATAGCAATGCTCTTGGAGGCTACAACAATGCCTTTTTTAGGCATAGCCATATAGAAACACCCTTTTCTAGATTATAGAGATGTTTAATTAAAATGACAACACCTATTAAAAAATTGCGACACTAATACTTTTTAGAAGTATCTAAGATTTGAAAATAATGATGCATCCAAAATAGTGACGTTATCATCATCCCTGTTTTACTACAGAGTGACACTTTCTCTCACTAGAGTGATTCCTTTTTGAATTATAGTGATGCCTTTGCAAACAATGAGGCTTTTTATTTGTTAGAAAAAATAATGACTAACTTTTAACATATGCTTTAAATTTTTTATTTTATCTACTCTTTAATATGTCACTAGCTTCTAGCTATTTTTTTTAGGCTAATTGGTTTTGCCAGTTTGAGCAACAAAATTTGAAGTGAAGGAGCATATTGTCATTTAATTTTATAATTTTAACAAGTTTTTCAACACTTATGGGGTAATTATAACCTATTTATGTTGCTTTATTTCACATTTTAGGACCAACTAGATTTCTTTTGGTTTTAAAAAAAACATTCAAATTGGTTAAAACTGAACCCTCACATCAATATTCTTGTTGGTTTAAAATTGAACAAAACAATCTTCACAGTTCATTTGGTGCTTAAAATGAATTCATTATGCTTTTCAAGGTTAAAATGAACATGTGTATGATTTTCTTGCATATGCTTGTTGTGCATATCCTCTCCCCTTATGCTTCATGTGATCTTGGGTGAAGAAAAACACACAAGCATACTTTTCTTCTTCAAAGCATCTATCCTCTCCCCTTGTACCTTTTGGAAATCTTGGGTGATGAAAATCATTTCATACTTCAAACATGTGTTACCTTTAGAGTTCCTACCTCCCAAATTGAGAGAGGGAATGACCCAAGTGGAGCTTTCATTTTGGTCTGCTATATAAATAAATTGGAGTGAAAAAAGTCATTAGCCAGTTGGTGTTGTTGTCCTATATTGATGGATGTCTCCCATAGTATCCTTGTGATACGTTAAAACCATTAGATGTTTCTAAGGTATGGGAGGCCTCTTCTTTGAGTGAATCAATGTGTGGATAGCACCATTCTATCTCAAATATGGTCATTAAAAACCTTGTTGCAGTGGCCAACCAAGTCCAATTGAAAAACCTATTTTAAGGTAGTGCATTGGAATAACACCATTCCAAGAAGTTACTTACCGTGTCTATTTTTTGATTGAGGAAATAAAGAAAATAGGGAAGGGACTCTCTTTCTTGGTGTGCCAAGATGTTAAATTTACTTGACATAGCCTATTTGTCCATATCATCTTCATATATTAATCATCTCTTAAGGGATGATGGTAACCCTACTAAGCAATACATACCTAGTCTAACTAGGATTGTAAATTCTTGTGAGTCAGTTTAACACTTGCTTGGTTCCAAAACAATCACAAACAAACATTAAAAAGTCTTTTCAAAATTTTAAACCCTTTGGTCTAAGTATGGATACCCTTTGAAAAACCCCGGATATTGATTCTTTTCCTAAGGTTTTCTATCCTTAGAAACTTCTAAATATTTTGGTTTACATCTCAATCCATACTTCCCAAAGTTAAACTAGGAAAGTATGGCTTTAATTTCAGGACTTTCACATAATGGACCTTGTGAAATAAATGATGTTTTTGACATAGAGACTTATTTTGAAACTTAAGCAAGAAAATTGTTTGTGGTAAAAAGAAACTTATTTAAGCAAGATAAATTGAAAAACTAAATCCCACATGACCATTTGGTGTCCAATCACTCCAATTGAACAACCAAACCTTATGCCCACTATCATTCAACCAAAATTTGAACTAATTGAGGGAGAACAAATAGATATAATTAGTTGTTTGAGGAGCTTCACTTTTGAAACAAAGGAAACATCAACCTAGTGGAGAAACGCAACAACCATCTTAGATGAACAAGAAGAAAAAACTGATATTATGGTCAAAAGGCCCATATTACCACTTCCTACATGGAAATAAATATCCTCTTTTTTATAATCTTATGCTTCTCTAAATGATCTCTCATAAAATTAAAATCTCCTAGAGAAGGTCTACAATCCTCTATTTCAAACTTAGACATAATATTGCAAAGTATATTTGGAGACATATCTTAAGAAATCACCATAATCAAGATAGATCAATAAGGAGACATTTTCTACACTATTTAATGGATGAACCAAATCTACACATTTCATAAGAACTTCTCCTTAATCATTGAGTCTTTGGGGTTTGAATGCTTTAGAGGTATAACATGTTTCTCACTACCTTAGTCTTGCAAAAAAAAGTTTCACTCTAGGTCAAAATTGGGTAAAACTTTTCATCCACCCCCCATCATATTTCAGCCTTCACTTCACAAAACTTTACAAACTTTTGAACACACCAAAAATTTGGAATTAGACATTTATCAACCCAAACCCTAACTTAGCTACTTTGTATGTGAAATGAATCCTTTTCTATGCACTTAGTTAAGTTAGTTATCATTTTTGGACTAGTTTATCTTGAAGGTCACAAGTCTACCTTAAAGATTCACATGTTCATTAAACATCATTTATCCAAACATCAAACATCAAAACTTTAAGTAAAAAGTGTTGTCCCAAAAAATTTGCAAAGATCACTCCCCACATCATTCATACTTTTTTTCATCTCCCATTATCATCATTGCTCTAAAATGACTGATAGTGTGCCTTGTACCAAGATTTGAGTCAACTAGAGAGTTTAAACATTACAAATATCAACATAACTCTCCCATAGGTGACCCAAAATTTATGGTAAACAAAAGATCACAACACAAGAGATTCATGGAAAAAACCAAAGTCACATTCACTTCAAATGATATCAATCCTCAAGAATTTGATCCAAGAAGTCATGTTGCCCCATAGCAACAATCCTCCTCTCTATCAAGGCCATATGAGATAGAAAACATCATGAACAACCCATTTGGGCTTACTAAGGAAGAAATCATGGAGTACAAACAAGAAAATTAAGCCTTATAAAACATAGCACAAAATTCTTCATCTTTTGTTGTGCGGTCATTGACACAAGGCTTGACTTCATCCACCATTCAAACAACTCCATCACTAGGGTTAAGTCACACACCAACTCCTAGTATTACAACTAGTCTTGGCTTTGGCCACACTTTCCATTGGAAAGTAACACACTTGTGGGTACCCTAAACACCAATCTTTCTCAAAACACCACTTCGACACCAACATTTGGCACTCCTCCAATTCGTTAGAATCCTCTACATCAAAATAAAGCACTTACATTTCATGAAACCATGATAACCTCAACATACTGAGGGTACCCCTCTTCATCCATCCCCACAAGTACAAAAAGTGTGCCCAACATCATGCAAGGTATTATGGGCCAAGTATCTCAAATAGACCCACAAGGTCATGTCAATACCCTTACACAAAGTCAACCTTCAATGGAACATAGGACATCTTCATCCAATCCTCCCATTAATACATCCAACTCATTAGTGTCCAAAACACATCTATTCCACCCATCATCAACCTGAATAAAAAAAACCCCTTAGTCACAAACCCCATCAACCAAGGTAATACCTTGGCCACATCCCAAACATAAGGAAGTCCCAAAAATATTGATTAAGGGAGCCCTTTCAATCAATGGACTCAAGGTCCTAATCTTTCATTACTATCACAATACCTAATGGCACCATCATCATCTTTCCCCTTGGCCCCTCTCATCATGCAAAAATAGACAGGACCTCAAACTTACATTCCTCCATCCCATTCCACAATCTTGCAAGGAATATTAAACCAAGGGAACTCACAAACTCTCATCAATAACCCACTACCCACGCAAAACATCAACACCTAAAACTCATCACAAATGACCCAACAACCCATTGATCCTACATTACAAGCACATGCCTTAGCCTTACAACAATCACAACATGCTTATCAACAAGCCATCCAACAACAATAGCAACAACAATCATGTTGAAAAATGAGGTGTTTTCTTAGTTTAATACTCTATAAAACTTTAATATTGCTGATCTAAGTTAATCTTTTCTCTGTTACATATATTCTTTGTGGGTGATTATCTTGATTAATCCATTTTACTGTTGTAGAATGAAGAGAGAAGTTGATAGAAGAACTAGACAGGATATTAGAAAGATCACACAAGATATACCGTGGAGAAACCCTTTTGAGAAAAAAATCCACCAAGAATTTTTCTATTATTCAATCTTTGAATTACAGTAGCTTCAATTCTTGCTTGAGAATGCTTCTTCTATCTTTACCAATCTTCTTCACACTTGCAATAAAAAACTCTCTCTCACAACTCTATTCAACTTTCTTGAGATAAATAGGCTTTAATCAACTTTGTAAAGTCAACAAGAGTTGCAATTACAATGCACAAGCCCTATGCCTAAAAGGTACACCATATCTAATGAAAATAGAGTTATCTTGTGAATAACAATGCTAAAACATGTGCTTCATCCATTTGGGCATCCCAAACTGAAGCTACAACTCATCCTTCACTTATGGTGATAAATCCAAAGCTCTTCCTCAAAGTTGGCGCCCTTAAGTAATCCTACTTAATTGAGCCTTCAGAAATATCTTATCATGTATGAGAGGTAAATACAATAAAGTATCTTGGACACCCAAGTTGGCTCCAAGTGATTTCTAGTTAACTGAAACATTTACTCAACACCAGTCATGCAAGAATGGTCATCCCCTGTTAACTGGAGGTAGTCCCTGTTATCTATCATATAATTCAAGTTATTAGCCATGCATTCTGAGTTAACTGAAGCTAACTACATGCAACTCAAAATAACCAACATGCATGCAAGTGAATATAACTGAACCATAACTGAACTGAATTGAACTTCAAGCATGCAAACATCAAATCCTAACTCCTAGGATCTTTACATGCATTCAGAAGTGTTAACTATTACTCCGTATAGTTAACTGAACACAAGGTGAGTTTCACCTTACCATGTGTGCACCCACATGCTCCTATTATTTAGGAATAACTACAAATGTCAATTTCATGATTTATTTCATCCAAATAATAATCTCATCCTAATCTTAGTGTTGTTGAACACTTTCCAATAATCTAGGAGATACATGAAATAATTAATGTTTAGGATTTGCAATTAAATGGCATCATATTTACAACAAATCAATCCAGTAGCCCAACAATGATAGTGACAATAACAAGTATCCCTAACAATACAACTACAACATCATGCCTAGCAAGCAACCCTCGCAACACAATATCAACATCAAGCCCAATAACAAGCCCTAGTGGCTCAAAAACAACAACAAGCACACCAAGCAACCCTAGCAACCCGACAACAACAACAACAACAACAAGAAGCAGCACAAAAAGAACATCAAGCCTATATAGCAGGCGTAGTAGTACAACAACAACATAAATGCCAACAACAAGCCCTAGTGGCTCAACAACAATAACAAGCACACCAAGAATCCTTAACATCCCAACAAGTAGCCCTCGTGGACCAACAACAACAAGCCTTACTAGCCCAATAGTATGCCCAACAACCAAAAAAAGGTTCATAGTATAATCCCCCAAAAAAATCATCAATATAAACATGTTAAGAACATATACACCTCTAGCACAGTAACCTTCAAAAAATACTGCACCACCATACTCACCATACAATGCCTTCTCATATCAAAATCATACATATAATCCATCTGCCATCCCACAATGTGCAACATATGTTCCTCCACCAATCCCACATGATTATGTAGCATCACAACTCAAGGCCTTAACAAAAGAAATGTAGGATCTCCAGATGGGAAACATGAAGCCCCATACACAAAAAGGCTTATGTCCCTATCCATTTGATTGAAACATCACAATGGTACCATTTCATCCAAGTTTTGAAGTCCCCAAATTTGATAAACACAAAGGGAGAGGAAGTCCTATGGAATATTTCAAAGAGATTAATGTCATGTCTATGGAGGTCACCTACAATGAGTCCTATTTGATATGCCTCTTTCCATGAAGTTTGACAGGCCTAGCCATTGATTGGTTTTCTCAGTTGTCTCTAGGTATTAAAACCTTCTAAGAAATTGTTGATGTATTCATAGATCACTTCTCCTTTAATATTGACTGGAAATCATCCTAGAAGAGTTTTACACTCTCAAACAAAACAAAGGAGAATATTTCACCAATTTCTTACAATGATGGAGGAAAAGGGATAGTAAGAGCAAGTGGCCAATTCTCAACGAGAAACAAGTAGGGATCATCATAGAAAATATTGATCCTAATCTATCCTTCCACTTGAAAATGTAGTGCATTACCACTTATGATGAACTTTTCCCTAGAATCCTTAACATTGAGAGAGCTCTAATCTCACAAGGAAATATCTATACATATAAAGACAACCACCCATCAACTAGTTTAAAAAAAAAGCCTCATGTTTGGGCTAAGAACAAGAAGGTAACAAATGATGGTGTGGTATATGCTAAGGTGGTCCTAAGTGCTCCTAGGCCAAACACCAATCAAATAGCTAATGCTCAACCAACTGTGCAATAAAAAATAAGCCCAACAACAAGCCCTAGTAGCTTAATAACAATAACAAGCACACCAAGCATCCTTAGTAGCCCAATAAGAAGCCCTCGTGGCCCAACAAAAAAAACAATCCTTAGTAGCCCAACAGTATGCCCATAAACAACAAAAAAAACAACAAGGTTCATACTATAATCCACAACAAAACATCATCAATACAAACATCTTAGTAACATAAATTCCTCCACCACAACCACCTTCACAAAATCCTACACCACCATACTCACCATACAACACCTCATCATATCAAAATCCTATGTATAGACCATCTTCCATCCCACCATATGCAACATATGTTCCTTCACCAAACCCATAGGATGATGTAGCATTGCAAATCAAGGGATTAACACAAGAAACACAAGATCTTTGGATGGGAAAGATGAAGAAGCCACATACACAAAAAAGCTTATGTCCCTATCCATTTGATTGAAACATCACAATGGTATCATTTCCTCCTAGTTTTGAAGTACCCAAATTTGATAAATACAAAGGGAGAGGAAGTCCTATGGACCATGCCAAAGAGCTTAGCGTCATGTGTATGGAGGTTGTCTACATTAAGTACTATTTGATGCACCTCTTTCCACGAAGTTTGATAGGCCCAACCATTGATTGGTTTTCTCAGTTGTCTCCAGATATTAAAACCTTACAATAAATTGTTGATGTATTCATAGATCACTTCTCCTTTAATCTTGACTAGACATGAGCCTAGAAGAGTTGTACACTCTAAAACAAAACAAAGGACAATCTTTCACCAATTTATTACAACGATATAGGCAAAGGGCTAGTAAGAGAAAGTGGCCAATTCTCAATGAGCAACAATTAGGGATCATCATAGAAAATATTGATCCTAATCGATCCTTCCACTTGAAGATGTGGTGCATTAACACTAATGATGAGCTTGTCCCTAGATCCCTTAACATTGAAAGAGATCTAATCTCATAGGGAAATATCCATGCATACAAAGACAACTACCCATCAACCAGTTCAAATGAAAATCCTCATGTCTAGGATAAGAACAAGAACATAACAAATGATGGTGTGGTAGATGCTAAGGTGGTCCTAAGTGCCCCTAGGCCAAACACTGATCAAATAGCTAACACGGAACCAACTATACAACAAACAACATCACCTCAAAACAATCAGGTCAATAACATTGAAATGCTAAAATGATGAACTCCCAAAAGGAAAAACTATCCAAAATACAAATACAAACAATTTTCAGAACCTATTGAAAACATCATGAAGAAATTGGTAGAGTCAAACTTGATAACATTGCCCAATTTCAAAAACTACCAAGAACCATAGGATAAACCACCTTGGTACAACAAAAATGATATTTGTGACTTTCAAAAATAAAAATATGCAAAACATAAAACTATATGAGGCTCAAAAATGTTATCCAAGACCTTAAATTGAGAATGGAGACATATCTACTAAGGTACCAACAAAAAATAGGATCTTAAGATATACAACCCTATTCTAGGTCATAGCAAAGGAAACAACAATAGAAAAGGTAAGGATTATAAAAAAATACAACATGTATATTCCAATTTCATTTCTTCCTATGATAGTCTCATCATCGTCATTACCATTTGAATCATATTTTTTTGGCACCTTGGGACTCTCGCTCTTCTAGGGTTTTTCACGTAAAAGGAGAGAGTAGGGCCAAAAATGCTAAAGAGTTCATTAAAACTAGGATGTGTATGATGTTTATATGACTAAATAAGATGATATAAGTACAAATAAGCTAAGTAATTGATTGATTATGAATTCAAAATCTACGAAACAAGTGATTTTTGAAAACACACTGTGTTATACAAAAATGAACTAGAAATGCATACAAAACAAAATACAACTAAACCAAACTGAAAATGTGCACCTAGAACCTTGATGAAGACTATAAATTACATTTTAAATGCTATTGATGCTATTTTTCAATCCTAGAGGGACTAATTTTCCATTATGGACGAATCAGTCCCAGTTCTGCCAAACTAACCATAACCTATTTTTGTCAAAATGGTGTCTAAAAATGAAGAAAACTCAAAAATGACCCTGGAGTGGGACTCATTCAACACCTATGGAAAATGATTCCACCTTTGAATTTCTATATTTTCAAAAGTGGATTCTGGAGCTTCCAATCTGCACTTTCACTTCCTATAGGTGTCTGCTTCAGAAACTCTGATTTATAGACCTAAAAATGAGTTTTTGTTGATACTTAGACTTATTGAATGAAGAGAAGACTTGATAAACCTTGTAACTTGATCCTCAATGATTTGCAAGCTTTAAAAAGACCTAAATCTTAAAACACACAAGAAGAGAAGAAGAAATGGTGAATGTTTGGGCATGGGGGTTTGCCTTGGTCAAACCCCTTTTAGGTAATTAAACCAAAATAGAGAAGGAATGGAATGGAACATGTAAGAATGGATTTGATTACCTTTCCATGATGATTTATCTTGAAATTATTCAGCAAAATATGGAGATTCAGCCCTTTAATAGCTGTACAAGCTTTCTTGATGTCTTGCAATAATAAAACCCTAAGTTGCTTGACTTGAGATGAAAGTTTGGTGGATGAATAATGAAGAATGGATGTGAATTAAGTTAATGAATGTAAAAATGAGTTTAGAGAGGTGATTTTATAGGAAATTCACCTATTTTACCCATTAATACCTCATCATAGGCTGACATGAAGTAATATTAAACTCAAATTTCACTTCTTTCCCACTCAAAGGTCAAAATTGAGCCAAATAGGATGTATTTGCCACACATGGTGAATGGGTACCACCTAGATGGCATTGATTCATGATGCATGGTGAATGGGTTCCACAAGGGCTATTTTGATAGCCCAAATGCCAAGAGATAAGGAAATAAAGTCTAAAATGCAACCTTGTCAAGTTTTTGATCAATTTAAGCTTTGGGATGCACACTATGGATTAATATAGGATTATTAATGATGATGTAAATGTAAAATAGGGCTTGGAACACATAAATCAATGTGAAAGTGTGATTAAATACACTTTACAATACTAAAATTAGGTCCACATATCCTAGGAAAGCACAAGAACCAATGTGAATGTGCAAGACACATTAAAACACTAGTTTATCATTAAGTTTATTTCAAAAAAAATCTAGATTGATGTAATAATGTTATTAAAAAAATTTAATAATGTTGAATTAGAAAGAAATGAGTTCATTAAGTCTAAAAAATCATGAAAGCATCTTACAACACTTTACAACAACTTTACAAGGTGTTGTTAAAAGCATGCTATTCAATTTTTAAGGGTCCAAGACCTAGTATGGATGCATAAAATGGCTCACAACACTAGATTAAGACAAAATTAAGTCCATTTTATCAAGAATTAATCCCATGTCAAAAAAAGGGTCCTTCTATCTATGGCACATTTAGGCCCCACTTTAGTGAGAGGATGAATTTGCTTCAAACTCACACTAAAGTAGACATTCAAGAGAGATCCACATGTACAGATGCAAATGACAAAGAATGAAAAAGATTGAAGGAGGTGGCCAAGCACCTAGGATTGAAGATCCTAAGTCAGTACCCCAAGATACAATATCATGTAATGGTAGGAGCTAGGAGAGAAGAAAAATGAGATGGAAAAGATGTACTCACACTAGGGCCACAAAACTTCTAGTCATCTGCGAGGTGAGAAGTCCACAACATACTCACTCTGGGGGAAGGGAGCTTCTAGTTTTTCATGGGGTGAGAAATCCCAAAAGGTGAGAAACATACGCTAATTGGTATACACTCACAAACACATAGGTGGCTATGGGGAAAGTTGTGCCTCTAGATGGGTTTCTCGCTCAACCATATCAAAGTTATACCTCTTGATAACTTTAACAAGGTGCCACTAGGAAAAATGGTTTTCGAGCTCCATGAGGCAAGAAAAATTTTGTATGCTTGAAAATCATAGACATTGTTAATGTAGAATAGTATAAGGATTTTTCAAATGGATTTTTCTTTGTAGATTTTTGGCACCTTAGGGACTCTCTAGCTCTTCTAGGGTTTTCCACCCGAAAGGAGAGAGTAGGGCCAAAAATGTTAAAGGTTTCATTTAAATTAGGATTTGTATGATGTTTATCTAACTAAATGAGATGATCTAAGTGTAACTAAGCTAAGTAATTGATTGATTATGAATGAAAAATCTAAGAAACAAGTGATGTTTGAAAACATAATGTGTTATGCAGAAATGAACTAGAAATGCATACAAAACTAAACAAAAATAAACCAAACTAAAAGTGTGCAATTGGAACCCTAATGAAGACTGGAATTACATTTGAAATGCTATTGATGCTATTTTTTAGGCTTGGAGGGACTCATTCGCCATTCTAGGTGAATCAGCCCTAGTTCTGCTAAACTGAGCCAGAACCTGTTTATGTTAAAAGGGTGTCTAAAAATGTAGAAAACTCAAATTTGAACCTAGAGTTGGACACATTAACCACCCATGGTGAGTGAGTCCACTTTTGAATTTTTGGATTTTCAAAAGTGGATTTCGGAGCTTTTGATTTGAACTTTGACTTCATACAGGTGTTTGCCTCCAAAACTTTGATTTACGAGCTTGAAAATTAGTTTTTGTTGATACTTTGAATTTTTGAATGAAGAGAAGAATTGAGAATCCTTGAAACTTGATCCTTAATGATTTCCAAGCTTTCAAGGGGCCTAAATCTACAAAGAAACAAGAGAAGAAGAAATGGTGAATGCTTGGGAATGGGGGTTTGCCTTGGTCAAACCCCATTTAGGTAATTAAACCAAAATAAAGAAGGAATGGAATGGAACATGCAAGAATGAAGTTGATTACCTTGCCATGATGATTGATCTTTGAAATTCTCCAACAAGCATGGAGATTCAATCCTTGAATGTCTTTAGAAGCTTTGTTGATGTCTTGCAATGATAAAACCCTAAGTTGCTTGACTTGAGATGAAAGATTGGTGGATGAATAATGAAGAATGGATGTGAATTAAGTTAATGGATGCAAAAATGAGTTTAGAGAGGTGATTTTATAGGAAATTCACCTATTTTACCCATTAATACCTCATCACAAGATGACATGAAGCAATATTAAATTCAAATCTCACTTTTTTCCCACTTAAAGGTCAAAATTGAGACAAATGGAACTCATTAGCCACACATGGTAAATGGGTCCTATTGTGCAATTTTGCAAACACGTCCTATTGAAAGTAGGGACCCTCTTTCGCTGTGATTTTTTTGGTGCTTGGCCCTTTGATTTTGATGATTTACTTTGCCTTGGCATGTGCTGAAAATGTTTATCTTGCTTGCCTAGGTGATTTCCCTAAGTTGCACATTGGAAACCTTAAATTCTGGGTAAAGTTCAGGTTTTTCCCTAAGTTCAGGATTTTCCATCCTAGTCGGATTTTCCCAGATCTCATTCAAACTTTGGCTAAGTGTTCTGGCTCAGAAATTCTGGGTCTTTGTGGAATTCTACCTGGGCCGGATTTCTCTGAATTCTGTCCTACCATTGGGTTTCTAGATTTCACCAAGCTATCTTGTCGATGACATTAATGTTCATTCATACTATTGTAGGGGATGTATTTAGCTGATCTTTGAGGAATCTTATGCCATTATTCTTTATCATTTGTGTTCCATTGAGCTAGGAGTATATTCTTTAGGTGTTAGATTTGATTTGGGGCATTGGATTTGTGAATATTGGCTTTGGTGGTGATTTCATGCACATTTTCATTGTTGTTCTTTGTTGGGTGCCATTTAACTGATATTTGTTGCCATAATTGATTTCCATTTCATCAAATGGTAAGTACATGTTGCCTATCTTTTGATTGATAAATATAAATGGTCATTGGTGTTTTAGATATGTTTAGGGTTCAAATCTCAATGTTTGGGCGTCTAATACTAGGGTTACATGATATTGCTTTATTTATGGTCTCCCAACTAGGTTCTAGGTTTATTCTTCCATTCACATCTTGAGATAACTTGCTTGTGAACCATGAATAACCCTTAGTAAGGACTTAGTAGTTGAAATAATTAAATCTTGAGCTTTCTTTATACGTTAATGGATGATCTATAGGGTTTGATGCCTAGAGCATCACCATTTAACATTAGTTTGATTTCTAGTGGGCCTAGAATTCAAGGAAAATCAATAGGAGGTTCAAATCAAACTAGCTGTGCGTCCAAACCCTCCTCAAATTTGTGATCATTTGATCAATTTGAGTGAAACCATGAGAGAATGTCGATATTCAGGTTTTTTCAGCCATCTCGAGATTTTTTGGCATTGGTGGATTTCCCCAGTTATCCCAGTCCACTATGTTTTCCTAGAATTCATAAGCTTTCAGAGTTTCAACTCCATCATGGATTTCTGTCTCATCTGTATTTTCTTGAAATCCTTTGTTCCCTAGTTTTTTTGAAATTTGCAGACTGTCATTTTGTTCACAGAAACTCATCCCATGCGAATTTCTCTAAAATTTGGTGGAAAGTGAAGGATTATGAAATAACATGACTTGTTAATGGATGATTATGCATTTTATGATTAATTTGTGCTATTTTCAGATCCCATATGCTATTTCTTGGTTGATAATGATCAGATTAAGTTGCTAATATGTGTTTTCATGTTTATTCCACTAGAATCCTTCTGGCTCATAATTCATTGAAATTCCTCCCTAGCTTGGATTCCATGGGTGGACCTAAAACCCAAATTTTAATATGATCATTTTACATGAAATTTAATGGCTCCTTGCCTATCTTGGGACTCATTTTAAGGATGAACATGTTGTTTATTAATAATTTGTGTGTGATCCTTACTATGGTTTCCTTTGTTGAGTGCAGCCTAAATCTAGCAAGGTAGCAGCTGGAAAGGCTAAGAGTGACATGGAGGGGTCTTCAGTATCTAAAGCAGAAAGAATCAAGATGGATATCAAAAGTAAGATTCTAGAGAGAAAAAATACCTCTATCTAGTTAGAGGTAATAAATACAAATGTTGGACTATGGGATTATGAAGAATTCAAGGTTAGAATGGCAACTCAGGATCTTCCTTTGGTGGTCGGAAGAATGATGGAATCAGCATTGGCACACGTAACTAGATTCCCTTCTACGGTGCAATGCTATGAGTTGGTTCTTGAGTGTGCCAGACATTATGATAGGGATACTTAGAGGATAATTGGTCACCAAGGGAGGATTGTGGAAAATTTGAACCCTGTCTCCATAGCTCAGACCTTTGACATGCCAGATAGATCTCATGTAGTGGCATTCAACATAGAGGCAACTAAAAAGTACTATGAAATGGAGACTATTAAATCACAACAGCTTATTAATTCCTGGTTGGAAAAGCCCAAGTCTCACTATTCTAAACTACCCAAACAATTATTTAGATAAAAATTCAAGAGGGAGTATTATGATGCGATCACATTGCTCAACAGTTTGGTTAGATTGAAGAGCGTAGGTATGTTTGAGAGCTAGATGTGCCATGTCATTGCAAGGATGGAATAGGAAAAGATAAATTATCATTAGGAAGCTGTAATAAGTGCTATAATCAATGAGCAAATGTGCAATGTACTGCAAACTAAGACCTTCACCATGACCTCCTACCTGGTTTATGCACTTACTATATTTTATCCATATAAGGGGTTAAGCACAAGAGGAGTCTATGGATAGGATGTAATCTATGAGGTTTACCCTCAATTGCACATGGGAAGCTCAAGCTACAAGAGGGTGAATAATGCATTCACCATGCATATCACTAGATTGCTTCAAGGTGCATAACACATAAGGATTTCAGATCAAGCGAAGGAGCTCATCAAGAAATATGGGGCTTGGTTCATTCAGTTTCCAACCTTCTCATACATCTAGATTGATGGTTGTCGAAGGTCTCCATATTGACCTCTGAGGTAGCCCACTAATCATATCCTGCTTCTAGAGATCACTAGAAAAATATGTGACTTTCATGCTATTGTAAAAAGAGACAAACATAAGACTAGTTTTGGTGGATACTTTCCTTTCAGGATTGGCACTGGAGAGGCCTGCCTTTCCATTAATTCTGCTTAGGCTTTAGAGGAGGAGATGTGTGTTCTTGGTTTATCTTTCCATTCCAAGAGATCTAGATTTGACATAACCGGTGAAGCACAAAAGAAAGCCATTTTGGAATAGAGCCATAAGGTTGATTTGGAAGACTACTGGGCTAATTGTTGTGATGAATATGAGGTTAGAAAGAAGAGATTTTCTCAAATTCTAGTTGAATTAGTCTGCTTGTTCAATGTGAAGGTTGTTCCAGATCAGATTGAAGATGATGGGGAATTGATTCAAGGCCATGCTTATGAGGAATTTAAGGACATGCCAATTGATGAAGTGGATTGGATGGAAGAAGAAAAGACAAAATTAGGATAGTTAATGGATCCAGTCACCAATTATACCAAGTTGCAACTGAAGCATAAGATATGGGAGTTGGAAAGTGAAGGTATACATTGCACCTATGATCTAATGGGACATTTAGATCCTCACTGTACTTTTGAGGAATTAGCTAAGTAGGATCCCGGGGGTAAGGGTAAGGTGAGCTCCCCTTCCAAAATTAAGATTAAAGATGTTGAAATAGAGAAAGCTCAAGAAGCAGAAAAATAGAGAAGACCTATTGCTAAGAAAAGAGGGCATACTTCAAAAGCTAAGAAGCCTAGAAATGAAGAAATTGAAAAGCAAGATCACGAGGTTGGTGCTTCTATGCCTTAAAGAAGAAGAATTATAAGACTGTCATAGAAAGCAAGCTCCAATGTGGGATAAGAGATAGATCCACCTATAGTAAATGTAGATAGCTTAAGAGAAAAGACACAGGTGTATACAAGGAAATCAAGGACTCATATGAATAGTGTGTCAAAAGAAAATCCTCCTCTAGTTGCTTCTCATATACAACAACATGATGATGTCCCCTCTTCCCATGACACTCAAAATGAACCAGGTGAATCTAAGGAAGGTAAGGATCATCACGATACAAAAGGCGAAGATTTCATGAGGGTGAGCTTTATAGGGCAGAAGAAGAAATAGAAAGAGTAATGCAGTCTCCCTTGGTTGTAGATGAGGATTTTCCAATTAGAACTGAGGAAGTTAGATCTCCTCCAAGAGAAGAAGAATTCGGTAAGGTTCCATCACCTATACATAGAGAGGGGTGATGAGCCCAAATATGCTCATAATTTGAGTATTATATTGTATTTTTAATACTCTTACTTTTGTTGTTAACAGTTGTTTTAACTCTTTACAGACCTTTTTATTGGGTGGTATCCTATAGCAATACATTCCTATATTCCTACAGCCTAACATTTCAATATGACTATATTAATTACCTTGTTTGACTTCCCAAATGACTAGTATAATGCATGTAGTTTTTGAATAATGAAGTAGATTTAATATGTGATTAATGAATGAATATCATGTAGTTTCCATGCGTGTTTTATTTCACTTATGTTGCCTTGTGTTTTGTGGGTTGTTGAAGGAAGCATGAACGAGTCAAGCATAGCTGATCTCGGCCTTGTAGTAAAGTCCATTTTATGCATGACTTCAAGGAAGTTGTTCCAGCGAAGACTCTCTGGATGAGTTGTTGGGAAGAAATTTAAATGTTAATTAATCTAGAGAGAGTGGAATGCTAAATTCTCTCTGAATCATGTTGAGAGGATAAGTTCATTTATGAAGTCTATTCCTTAGTTCTAGGATACATTTATATATCCATGTCTTTCTCTGTTAGGGTTAGTTAGTTTGTTGCTTTCCTAATTTAAATAAGTGTTCCTCCTACACGGGTGAACAAGATAGAAAATAGATTATGTAAGAATTAGAGTCATAATAAGAATCAGAGTTTTGTTAGTTTTCTAGAGCCGAACAATCAATGTAGATGATTTCAAGTTATGAATAAAAGTTGATGAAGTTCTGAGTACAATATTTTGTATAAATTAGTTGATGCTTGCTAAGGGGGCCCACTTAGTGAGTATTTGTTGTTGAGTAGTTGTTTATCCTTTGTTAATTATAAGTTAGATTTCATTCTGGAAAGTTTCAGCACAAACTCAGTCTTATATTGTCCCTGTAGCATCGAGAATCCATCCCTGTGTTAGTTCCTGCAGCATAAGGCCAGTTCATAGTTTGTTTCTCAGTTGTAGTTATTATGATTTCTACTTTGGTTAAGTTATGGTTGAGTTGAGAAGACTTTTCATTACTTTCTTGTAGCATAGATAGAATTATTTTCAAGTATTTATTTCTGATAAGTTGTGACTGATATTGGTTCCTAGTGCACATACAGTGCCGCTCCATTTCAAGTATACATTCCTTAGTTTGACAAGTAAATGAACGACCATGAAAAGATATTAGTTTCCTCTAGAATGTCCAATTCCTAGGTTAGGATTTCTTGTGATTTTCATATCCTTTTGTGGGCGCAACCATTTTTGGCACCGTTGTCAGGGATGGTGTCAAGCTAAGAACCTGCTATAGTCATTATTAGCAGTAGTTTAGTCTGTTATTCAAGTATTTTCAAATTCTTGCACATTACCATCCATTTTGTTGCATGCATAGAAGAAGAGACGCTCTGGGAAGATTTGTCCCTAACCTTCCATTCATTGATAATAATCCTGAACTAGCTTATAATTTATTTGAGGAAGGAGGAGATCAAGATATTAATCCATTTGCTGAAAACCTACTTGTTGAACTACCATTTGATCTAGCTGATGAAGAACCTGAAGAAAATTCATTTGCTTTGATACTCCATCAAGTAACCATGGCACATAATCCACCTAATCAACCTCCTGCTTTTGAATTTCCTATCATTTCCCAGCAAGATAATGATAACCTTAAGAATATCCCTTCCTCCTTACTTCCCAAGCTCTATGGACTAGTCACAGAGGACCCAAAAACCTTCTTGTTTGAGTTTGACATTCTCTGTCGTAGCTATGATTACACTTCAGATGATCATAGGCTGAAGTTGTTTCTTGCTAGTTTGAAAGAGGGAGATCTTAGATGGTTCATGAGTTTAGGAAGAGGTGTTGTTGATAGTTGGGCAGCCATGCAAATAAAATTTCTTAAGAAATACATGGAATATTGTAAGAGCGGCAATAAGGGTGACAATATATTTAGAATTCAACAAAAGGAGGATGAAATCCTAGAAGACTATATCTTAAGATTCTTGTTTTCATTGAAGAAGAATTCAGAGCATACTCTCAATGAAAAATCTCAGCAACTACTCTTTCTAAGAGGAATCAGTGATACCTGCATAGATGCCCTAGACCTGATGGGAGGAGGTGATATAACCCAAGTGTCTTGGGATGATATAAAGAAAATATGTCTCAACTACTCTCAAGAAAATGTTAAGAAGAGTAGAGGTCATCAAGCTACAGTGGGAAAATCTTCTACTAGTGGAGTTTCACGGATGGAGATCACAAATTTGCTATCTGATTTCAAGCAGGATATCATAAATAACATGGCAACATAGTTGGATACCATGTAAGCTTGCAAGAAACATGAGGAAGCTGAAGCAATCCTGGCTGAGTTCTGTCCTCATTGTAGACAAAAGAAACATGACTGTAGATGCAAGATGGTGGCTAACCTAGAGGCTAAGCAATTACCTACTGATTTTAAGATGGTGGAAGGAGATGATGACCAAGTATTCTTCATTACTCAAAGGCGACCATGGGCTAAAAAAAAGGTATACTTCAAGACCCTTTGACTTTTGGTAATCCTTATAATAACCAATGGAAATCTCCACATGGCCCATCACCACCTTGGAATACTCCTCCACCATACTTGCCTAACTATCAGAGCCCTCCATGGCAATTTCCTCAAGGAGGTTAGCAGCAGCCACAAGGACAATGGACTCCACCCCAAGGTAATTGGCAGCCTAATCCTCAATGGAGAAGTCCTCAGCAATGGCAGAACCAATCCCCAAGAACGTTATAGCCTCAATAGTCACACCCTCCTGCCCTTATTCCACCTCCTACAGCACCTGCAACGAATACTGGCCCTCCAAAACAAACCCCTATGCCTGCTCAACTAGTACCAAATCCTAATAATAAGCAGCAATAACAACCTATCTATTACATAGAAGCCAATCAATACCTAGCTTATGCTCTAAATATTCATGATAACCATCTCAAGTCTAGAACCACTCTCCCTACTCCACAAACACCTACAATTATAGAGATTCCAGACTCTATCTCTGAACAACCTACTGATCCTATAGAAAATATACCTATATTAGATATTGCCTCTAAGGAACCTATCCTATAGCATCAAGCTAAACCACCTTATCCTCAGAGACTGCAACTCACTACATCCAATCCTATGGAAGAGCCTACTTTTGATATTCTGGATCAACTAAAGTATGTGCACATTAAAATTCCTCTCTTAAAAGCCATTAAAGATATCCCAATATATGGAAAAGCCATTAAGGAGGCCTATTTGAAGAAGCAAGGAAGAAAGAAAAAGGATCCTCAAACTATCCATGTTTTAGGATAGTTAGCAGACATTATGTCAGGAAAGATAGTTATTCCAAAATATACTGATCCTGGAAGCCCTATGGTACAAATCAATATTAATGGCCAGATAGTAAAGAATGTGTTGATTGAACTTGGTGCAACTATCAATGTAATGACTAAGCATACTATCAAATCTTTGAATATCCTAGCCATTAGGTCTATGCCTACTATCCTGTAGCTTGCTAATAGTTCCACAGTAACACCTAATGGAGTGGTAGAAGATGTCATTGTTATTCTAGAGTCTTGGGAATACCCAACAAACTTTACCATATTATCTACTAAAGCAACCCTAGCAGGATATCCTATCATCCTAGGTAGACCCTAGTTAGCCACAACTGATGCCCTTATAGGATTTTTTTTAGGAGATATGACAATTTCTAATGGCCAGTCAAGAAAGAAGTTGGCTTTATATCCACCTGCTCAGCCTCAACCAGACTTATCCCAATCAATTTTGCAAGATTTGGGAGAGGAAACTGAAGAAGTCAACTCCTTGGCCCAGCTAATGATGCTACAACCTGATCCATTTTCTCAACTTCAGATTGAAGATGGCCTAATTTTACATTTTTTGCAGTACAATCCTGATTTGAGTAGTTCATCTATTTTAGATAGCAATCCTCAGCAGTGTTTCCTGCAACAACTAAGTCATAAAGGACTGACACCTAAACTTCTTGTAGTTTATAATAATCTACTTCCACATGAAATACAGACACCCCCTGCATCACCAACCTACATGAATGAGATTACTAAGTAGGTAGAAATGTCTCCAAGCCACTATTGAAATATAAATAATAATTTGTCTTCATCTCAACAAACCGCCCTAGTCACAATGTTGAAAATTCAACATAAAGCTTTTGCATGCGACTATGGGGATATGAAGGGACTCGATCCTCAACTATGTACTCATAGAATCTACATTAAGGAAGACTATTCACCTGTTAGGAAGCCTCAAAGAATGATAAATCCAACACTTAGGGAAATAGTTAAAATAGAGCTCCAAAAATTGCTTGATGTTGGTTTCATCTACCCCATTTCAGACAGTCAATGGGTATCCCCATTGGTCATTGTTCCTAAAAAAGGAGGAAAATGGAGAGTATGTGTAGACTACAAGGAACTAAATACAAGGACTAAAAAGGATCATTTTCCATTACCATTTATTGACCAAGTGTTGGATACATTGTCTGGTAAAAAGTATTTTTCCTTTTTGGATGGATACAGTGGGTATAATCAAATTAGAATTGCCCTTGAGGATCAAGACAAAACAACTTTTACTAGTCCATGGGGCACTTTTTCCTATTTTGTCTTACCTTTTGGCCTATGTAATACACCTGCAACATTTCAAAGGGCAGTGATCAGTATTTTTGCTGACATATCCCATGATTGTATGGAGATCTACATGGATGACTTCACCACTTATGGAACCACTTATGAAGAAGCACTAGAAAATCTGGAGAAAGTGGTGAAAAGATGTAAGGAGCAAAATTTGTCTTTGAATAGTGAAAAATGTTTTATGATGATGCAAGAAGGAATTGTTTTAGGCCATTATATTTCTCAGGTAGGAATTCAGGTTGACCCTACCAAAGTAGAAGTCATTCTAAATTTGCAAACACCTACAAAGAAAATGGATGTTAGAAACTCCCTAGGCCATGCTGGATATTACAGAAGATTTATCAAAGATTTCAGCAAAATAGCTAGCCCATTATATGCCTTATTGACTAAGGATTCTAAATTTAGTTGGACTGAGGCCTGTGAATAATCTTTCTTGCAGCTTAAGAACTTGCTTACTTAGGCACCTGTTCTTCAAGGACCAAAGTGGAGTTTTCCTTTTCATATACACACAGATGCTTCTGATTATGCAATAGGGGTAGTTTTAGGATAGAAATAGAATTCCATTGAGCATGCTATATATTTCATTAGTAAAAACTTGCAAGGTCTTGAATTAAACTATACTGTCACAAAAAAAGAATTGTTCATAGTTGTGTATGCTTTGAACAAGTTCCGACACTATGTTACTAGTTACCAGATATTTGTCCATACAGATCATGCAACAATAAGATACCTCATGAATAAGCCTACCATATCTGGCTGATTAGCAAGATGGCTCCTGTTGTTGCAGGAATTCGATATCACAGTTATGGATAAACCAGGACAAGCTAATGTGGTGGCTGATTTCTTGTCAAGAATTCAAACAACTTCACCTGCCACACCAGAGGTAATTGATGATAGATTTCCTGATGAAAATCTATTTTTTATTACTGCTCAGACCCCATGGTATGTAGATATTGAAAATTACTTAGCAACCAATAAGATTCCAACCCACTTTTCCCCAAAGGAAAAGCAATTGTTGGTGGAGAAAAATTTTAACTTTTCATGGATTGCAAATTGTTTATTCTACACAGGACCTGACCAAGTCATGAGAAGATGTGTTAGGGAAGATGAAACCTATTACATATTGCATTTCTGTCATGATGAGCCATGCGGTGGGCACTTTGCAGCCAAGAGAACATCTATGAAGGTGTTTGCTACTGGATACTATTGGCCTACATTATACAAATATGTTGTAGCCTACACCAGAAAATGTGACAAATGTTATCACATGGGAAGACCAACAAGGTCTGATGAAATGCCCCTGTATCCTCAAGTGGTAGTCAGTACCTTTGATAAGTGGGGCATAGATTTTTTTGGCCCTATTGACCCTCCATCTAATGGGAAATCATATATTTTAGTTTGTACTAATTATGTAACCAAATGGGTGGAAGTAAAAGCAATGACACATGCCCGTGACAATAAGGTTGTTGAATTCCTATATGAGCAAATATTTAATTGGTTTGGAGTCCCAAGGGAACTTGTCATAGATCAATTAGCTCATTTTACATCCAATTTAATCACAACACTAATGAATGATTATAAGATCAAGCACATGAAGTCTATCCCCTATCACCCTTAGGCCGATGGTCAGGCAAAAGTTACCAATAGAGAAATAGAGGTGATCCTTACCAAGACAGTCCAATTACACAAGAAAGATTGGAGCAGTCAACTTCCTGAAGCTATCTGGGCTTATAGGACAACATGGAAGACAACTACAAGGTTTACTCCTTTTGAATTATTCTATGGAAAAATTGCCATGTTGCTAATAGAGTTTGAGCATAAGACCTTGAGGACTACTCTAGAGCTTAATATTGACATTTTAGAAGCCCAAAAGGAATGCCTCCTATAGCTAAATGTGTTAGACCAAATTAGAAAAGTGGCCCTGTAACATATTGAAACTATACAACAATAAAGGAAAAAATGGCATGACCACCATATTAGAAATAAGCAATTCTCTGCCAGTGATTGGGTGCTGCTCTATGACTCCAGGTATAAAGAAAATCAAGGTAAACTCACCACCCGATGGCTTGGTCCTTATGAAATTGAGAATGTATTTGATAATGGTTCAATTCAATTAGTCACAATAGATCCTATTCGATTCAAGCTACTGGTTAATGGCCACCGACTTCAGTTGTATCATAAGCTAGCCTCAAAAGAAGAATTTATGCAACAATTTGTTCAAGATCCTGCCACTGATCTTCCTACAGCAAAAGGCTCTGGCCTTTCTCCTGTAGCTTCACCTTAATTTTATAATGCATGCCCATAATAAAGGTTTTGTTTTTAAAGGAAGCCATTTTTCTTCATTTTCCTTCATCGCCACCACTCACTTCCATTTCTTCCATCTCATCCATCTACACCACCCTCAATTATGATTTCATTCTCAACTGTCATTTTATGCTGAAGCTGTCATCTTTTTATGCACGTACGTGCATTTATTGAAAGGTACGTGATATCTTTTGTTGTCACATCATTGATTTATTTCATTTTATTCATCCACTACTATGTCTATATCAGTCATTATTTCTAGATCTTTGCCTATTCTTTAGTACATGTGTGGACACATGTCACATTTTAAGTAAGGGGCAGGATAATCCATTTTAAAATTTTACTTACGCCGCTGTCACAATTGTTTGGATATTTTTTATTTTCTTGTACTTTCCAAATATGACTGCATGTTTCCATCCTAAATTACAATTAAAACTACTTGTTTTAAGTACTTGTAACAATCATTACATGCAAATATCTTTTGAGTTCATTCTTGGAAAAGAAGAGAAAAGTGATGGCAGGACAGAAAGAAGTAGAACTAAAAAAAGTAAAAAAAAATTCTTTGGATTTTCAGAAAGGAGTTTCAGCTGAGACAATTTGTAAATATGGGTGGTCAACTGGTAAGACATGAGCCTGTAGCTCATGAGTTATTGACACAAAATCCTTAAATAGTTGAAGCATTTAGCTTCTGTGGTTGGTTGAATTACTTTTTGAGGTTAGATTCTTTCAATGAGGAAGCCGCAAGGAATTTTTAAGAACTATTTCTGAAGAAGAGGCTACAATATGGGGTTTAAAGGTAGTTGTAATAGAGGAATGAATTGCAGAGGTAACTGGGCTTCCAGCCATTGGAGAGAATTTTTCTTCAAATGTTTCTACTAGGGCAGAATTTATAGTACCAACTGATGGACCCTTAGAGGTCTCTAAGCAAGGATGCAAATGAGTGTCATTGCCTCCCCCATATCTAGAATATGCTACTTTTATAATCAAGTACTTAACAAGTGAAGGCCGTTTTTCTTATCTACATTCCTACCATTTTAAATTGTTGAGTCATATGAGGCATGGGTTAGCTATTAATGTCCCAAAAATTTTGTTAAATTTTTTGAAACAATGCACCCACGAAACCTAGAGGGGGAATGATAACTCTATTGCCAACCATGCCCTTATTAAACTATTAATTGAATGCTCTCTGAGAGATGTGTCACCTCTTTCCTGGCAACAATTTGTTGCCAAAAAGATTCTGCAACTTCCAGAAACCCCCTAGGGCACTTCCTGCATGGCCTAAGAAAAAGAAAAAGAGAAAGAGAATAACATCTACCGGTAGGGAAGTAGGGCAAGGGTCATCTGGTCCTGCAACACCTAGTTCTGCAGCCTTCACACCAGAGCCCTCTGCCTGGGTACAAACTAGGTCTGCTAGTAGAAGAGAAAAAGGAAAAACGAAGGTAAGAGAGTCATCTGGGGTAGAACAAACCCTAGAATCTGACCCTCATCCTCAAAAGAGGCAATGCTCTACTCCTACAGCATCCTCCCCTACAACATTTTTTCCTACAACAACACCTATTTCCACCACAAGTTCACCATCATCTTCTTTTGTTAAGTCTGAGCCCTCTAGGCAATTCAGAAAGAGGAAAGCTATGAGAGCACCTCTGACAGCTGCAACATTACCAAGGAGAGTTTCAACAAGAAAACAATGTAAAGTCTCCCTTGCTTCACCTCAACTTGAAATTATAATAATTTTAGAGGAATCTATAGAATTTGAACATAATGTTTCTCAGGATGTATTTGAGAATGCTACACAGTCCATTTGTTATTCCTGGGGAAGAACAAATTGAGACAATGGAAGTTGAGATAATGAAAGGGGGATACCAAGTCTTGATGACTTGGCTGATGCGACTATGCAAATTTTAGAGGAAGCACAATCTCTTCCAACACAACAAAAGGAATTTATCTTATAGCAAGAAGAGGAAGAACAACCTGTACAATTTGAGGTATACAATGAAACCTCATTACCTTCTACAACTTGTCAAGAAATGATTGTTTATAAAAAGACATTTTTGATTGAAATTTTGGAACACCTTAGAGCTACATGGGGGATGGTCACATTTTAGACCCTGAGTTTCTGACACCTAGCCAAAACTGAAGTACAAAAAAGCCTTTATGAGGTAGAGAAGAAGTAATTGAAAAGAAAAATTGAAAGGCAGGAATAGGAAATTCAAGAACTAAAGGAGAAAATGAATGAAATGATGAAGGTAACTGGTCAAATCATGGAATGTGGACCACCACCCAGGGTTTATGCCTTGTGCTTTAAGGAACAATTCCTTTGGTTTCAGTTAATGAGAATTTCAAGGAACCTAGATCCTGTTATTCATACAACCAAAGAATTTTATGATACATACCAAGTAGCCCCTAGCTGATTAAAGAATTCTTTGTGTGAATTTTATTTGCATGGTTTTATAATTCCCTCTGAAATAGAGTGGAACCCACTTCTTTATTTAGGTGATATTCATTTAAGATCACTCATGTATTGGGCAACAAATGAGACTAATTATGGCAGACAATTGGAAGCCTATGAAGAAGCTGAAACAGATGAGCCCATTCCATTGTCACCTGAAAGTTCAGATCCCTACACAATGTTGAAAACTTGGCTTACCATTGCATATGGATTCAATGATCAAGCAGTCAAAATGAAAATATTTGATCTCAGGAAATAGGTATATGATTAATTTAAAGGCTAGCCATATCTATTTTGGAAGCTATCATCTTCAAGAATTGAGAAGAGATGGGAAAAATTAACTATTGGTTTAAGAAGGTATGAGCCTCATAGCCCCATGAATTTCACTGTAGCCCTCAGAAGAACAGAATGGTACATGTAGCTTGATCTTTAGAAGAGGTTTGAGTGATGGTTGCCTTTGACATTTCGACCTCCTGTGTTGATGTGGCCACTTTATCCCTACTGAGATACATATATTAATGAGGATACAGAAGCCCGTAGATATGAAAGGTGGCAGAATTTCAAAGGATTTTATTATAAGTTCAGAACTTCATTTCAGGGTCATGCCACACCTCCTAATTTCATGGAGACAACCAGGAAGTTTAATGCTGGAGGACTAGCATTAGGTTAAGTAGTGGGCAAATGATGAGCCCAAAATATGCTCATAATTTGAGTATTATCTTGTATTTTTTATACCCTTACTTTTTTTGTTAATGGTTGTTTTAACTCTTTAAAGACCTTTTTATTGGGTGGTATCCTGTAGCAATACATTCCTATATTCATGCAGCCTAACATTTTGATGACTATATTAATTACCCTGTTTGACTTCCCAAATGACTGGTATAATGAATGTAGTTTTTGAATAATAAAGTAGATTTAATATGTGATTAATGAATGAATATCGTGTAGTTTCCATGTGTGTTTTCATTCGCTTTTGTTGCCTTGTGTTTTGCAGGTTGTTGAAGGAAGCATGAACGAGTCAGGCGTAGTTGATCTTAGCCTTACAGTAAAGTCCATTTTATGCATGACTTCGAGGAAGTTGTTCCGGTGAAGACTCTCTGGCCAAGTTGTTGGGAAGAAATTTAAATGTTAATTAATCTAGAAAGAGTGGAATGCTAAATTCTCTCTAAATCGTGTTGAGCAGATAAGTTCAATTATGAAGTCTATTCCTCAGTTCTAGGATACATTTATATATCCACATCTTTCTCTATTAGGGTTAGTTAGTTTGTTGCTTTCCTGATTTAAATAAGTGTTCCTCCTACATGGGTGAACAAGACAAAAAACATATTATGTAAGAATTAGAGTCATAATAAGAATTAGAGTTTTGTTAGTTTTCTGGAGTAGAACAATAATTGTAGATGACTTGAAGTTATGAATAAAAGTTGATGAAGTTCTGAGTATAATATTTTGCATAAATTAGTTAATGCTTGCTAAGGGGGCCCACTTAGTGAGTATCTATAGTGGAGTAGTTGTTTATCCTTTGTTAATTATAAGTTAGATTTCATTCTGGAAATTTTTAGCACAAACTCAGTCTTATATTGTTCTTGTAGCATCGGGAATCCATCCCTGTGTTAGTTCCTACAACATAAGGCCAGTTCATAGTTTGTTTCTCAGTTGTAGTTATTATGATTTCTACTTTGGTTAAGTTATGGTTGAATTGAGAAGACTTTACATTACTTTCCTGTAGCATAGATAGAATTCTTTTCAAGTATTATTTCCGATAAGTTGTGACTAAAACTGGTTCTTAGTGCACATATAGTGCCGCTCCATTTCAAGTATATGTTCCCTAGTTTGACAAGTAAATGAATGACTATGAAAAGATATTAGTCGCCTGCTAGAATGTTCAATTCCTAGGTTAGAATTTCCTATGATTTTCATATCCTTTTGTGGGTGCGACCAAGGGGAACGATGAAGAAGAGGAA
Source organism: Sequoia sempervirens (assembly GCA_007258455.2). Taxonomy (NCBI): domain Eukaryota; kingdom Viridiplantae; phylum Streptophyta; class Pinopsida; order Cupressales; family Cupressaceae; genus Sequoia; species Sequoia sempervirens. The sequence continues at coordinate 390,260,368 of VDFB02000015.1, read as the reverse complement.
GATAAGGCTGAAAAGACTCCTAAGAGGAAAGATTTGAATGAAGAAGTGCCTAAGGGTTAGTAGGAGGAAGAAGGACAAAGTGAAGTACAATTAGAGTCTACTGTTCCAGAGTGGCTAGATAAAGAAATAAAGAGAAAGAAAGTTGTTATGGAGGATACTCCACCCAATTGGGATGAATTACTAGCTAAGATAGGAAAGGATAAAGGAAAGAAGAAGGTCAAGATTATCTCCAAGACTGAAAGAGATGAGGCAAACAACCAGGTCATCCACATTGCCACTTCTACCGTGCATAAGAATAGGGATGATGTAACTAGTAAGGATTATAATTTTTTGACCATCAATCTAGGATCCACCTCCATGGATCAAGACATTGAGGAATATGAGGGTTTTATTATGGTATCATGGGAAGATTAAGAAACAAATTCCAAACCAAACATGAGCTAAAGAAAGAGAATGAAAGACTCAAGAAATGTTTAGAAGATCTGATGAAACCTTTGTAGTCTATTGGATCCTCATCCTCTGCTACAAATCTCCTACCGCAAGAGACTATCACTGAGTTGGAAAGAATGAAAGCTACTAATCTTGCTGCAGTAAATTGGCTATAAGGGGTATAGTCCAAAGGAAATGACGCTATCATGGACATTATCTCAACTAGAGGAGATGCTATGAGGGTGATAGAAGAGTTAAAAGAGGTATTAGCTCAAGATAAAGAAGATACAGATCTCCTACTACAAACTACTATAACCATCATGAAGTACACTAAGGATAAGCTTGTGAGAGATGGAATTCTCCCTTCCTCTAGAGTTGCAAAACATTGGGAATGGTTTGAGGCATTACAAATTAGGTAGAAGGTTCTGAAGATGATCTATAAGTAGAGGAGGCAAATTGAAGATACCCTAACTGGTGTTTATAATAGATGCATTTATTTCTTTGAGATAATGACATGGAGAAGAAAGATTGCACATAATCATTTGGGCTTAGACCAGTTGAGAAAATGGTGGCAAGATCTTTATGCTCCATCTAATGATGATCCTGTTACTGAACACCAATTAGATGATGTAGCCACCTATATTGCTGCTATTTATAAATATCTAACATATAAGGTTGAGTGGGATAAATTAGTGGAACAATCCAAGGAAAGTATTACATCAATTGAAAGATGACTTAAGGTTTTTCCTTTGCCACCCACAACCGACCTTGAAAAGGTGCTATTGAAGGTGCATGACATGGTTGATCAAAATAAGGATAGAGGGGAAGGAAGTTAAAGTTGGGCTACATCAAAATTTGTGCTTCCCTATTATTTTGTATGCATTTGTCTGAGTTGCATTGGAGATCCCAGGCCGAGCTGGATGAAGTTCAAGCATTTAATGCATAATTTATCTTATTTTGAATTTCTCTTGGCAAAATTTTCTTATGGCCAATTATTATTATAAAACCTTAGCTAGGATGACATGTTTTGGGGGTTTCTATTAATATGACATTTTTTCCTCATTTGTAAGGGCTAGATAGAGACAAAAAATAGAGAGATAGCTAGTATTGAAGCGAATTAAGTAGAGCAATATTTAGAAAGTAGTGTACTAAAGAAAATATTGTAATAGAAAACTAGAATTTTTGCTACAGTGGATGACTTGATGCAAGTAATGACATTGTGATTTGGTGTCATACTTGTGTTCTTCTTATCTTGCATGGTTCTTGTTATTCTATCTGTAAAATTACTTTAAGGAAGATTGATATTTAGATATTTAGGATTAGATTTGATTTAATGATAGTTATGGTTTGATGTTTGAAGTGTTGCAGTGATCCCTAGTCCATACTTTTTGTAGCTAAGTGAGTGTTAGTTGCTTTGCAAAGTTAGCCTGGACCATATATCTATTATGCTTACTTCAATTGTGAAGGTTTATTCATTTTGATTACCTTAGGGTTGTCTTGGATGAATGTTCATGATCTGAAAATCTTTATCACCTTAGAAGATTGCATTGTTCTTGTCAAATTATAGATTCATCTGGGTTAAGTAGGAATTGGTTTATGAGGGATTGGTCCATTTCAAGTGTTTCATCATTTTCATTGTTAATCTTAGGAGTAGTAATAGTCTTAGTCATCTCTTTGAAACCCTAATCTTTTATTTTTTTTCTTTATCATTTCAGTTAGATTTAGGATTGAAGTATCATTATATTGCTAGATCTGATAAATGGAAGATTTAGTCTTTGCTTGTAGTAAGGTCCCATTATGATTACCAACATTTTCACATTTATCACTGAGTCGTTTATGCATTGTCAAGACCTGACATTAGAGACCTTGGGGTTATCTCTTGAGATTTGTTAATAGAGATTTACATTTCAAGAGAGATGATATTATATTTAGTATGAGTTGGTGCTATGTAGAAAAAATCATCAATAGATTGGTGCTAGAAGGAGGGCCTGAATAAGCTAAACTACATCACTTTATGTCAGCCATCTCTCTTGAAAGATTCAAAAGAAGAACCAGATCCACTCTAGGAGAAGAGGAATTTCAAGAATTGTCAGTCCCTACTAGGTCAAGGAGGACTAGAACAAAGGGTGAATTATCATCCACCCATCCATCTTCGTCACCTCCATCATCCCCTTCTTCATGAAGTTCATCTTCATCTAAGTCTGAGGACATTCCCATTCAACAACCTCAGTTGGCCATAAATCAGCCATTACCACCTCCACCTCCACTAATGGTTTTCCTTGCCAATAACCCATCTCCATTGACCTTTGCTAATTACATTGTAATGCCAAAGAACCCAAAGCATTTTTGTTCTGAGTTCCATGTTAATGACCCCAATAGAACTACTGAGGAACACATTAGAATTTTCCATACCTACCTTAAGGATAGAGGAGTCAATCATAAAGATGTAGTGTGTGTAGGCTCTTTCCTTATTCCCTAGGAGAAGATGCATTCTATTGGTACAATCATTTGCTTGTTGGGTCTACTTGGGATTGAGATGAACTAGAGACTGTATTTTTGTAGAAGTTCAAGATTCCTATTAGTCCCAATGAGCTCTACTGTTAGTTCACCAATGTTAAGAGAAAAGTCAATGAGCCTTTAGGATTCTTTAAAAATAGGTTTCATCATGCCTATACCCAATTATAGGCTCCTTATTCTATTGAACAAGCCACTACTTTAGAGATATATTATGAAGGTCTTGACAGTCTGATATCTACCTTCATTAAATGGAGAAAAAACCCTCCTAATACCCTACTTGATACCTATGCTGAAGTCATGAAAGTGAGCACTGTAGTAAGGAAAAATGTTTCTAGACCTTTACCATCATTAGGACCCATTGCTCACCTTGGACAAGTCCCAGCTCTCAATCGGGCTCTCACCAATCATACTCTAATCATGAATTTGGTTCCTTAGTTTCCTATGGTTCCTCATTGAGGGTCTCCTGTGAGTCAACTTCCACCTACCATCAGCTATCCCCAACAAAATGCAAATCAACCTTTACATTCACAATCTCATGCTAACTATCCCCTGTATCTATAGAATTCTATAGTTTTGAACCAACCATTGAATACCAATACCATAGTAGGATATCCTTAGAATAATGCTAATCAGCCTCCATATAGGAATCATGATAAGGAGAGACTGGATGAGCTAATTGAACAAGTGAAGAAACTGAGTATGGAGGTTACTTATTTGAGAAACTAGAAAAATTAGCTTCAAGCTACTCAAAAAGGTATGTAGTCTAATTATAGAAAAGAAAATTGAGATACTCAACAAGGACAACATTTTGATAGAGGATATAAAAACAAAAGAGTATACAAAAATGATAGAGGATATAATGATAGGGGATAGAATTATGATAAAGGACAATCCTCAGGCTAGAATTTTGATAGAGGTCAAGCTGGTGGATAGTGTTTTGACTGGAGATAGCCACCTACACAAAATAGGACTTGTAATACAAGGCCTAACAATGGAGGAGTTCCCACCCCATTGGACCAACTAGTCAATCAATCAATCAATCAACCAGTTAATCAGGAGGAGCCTCCTAGTGATGTGTATTTGGCAGAAGCTGCTCTATCCAGATGGTGTAGGTTACATAAAACAAGTCAACATTCTGAATTAGATTGCCAAGCATTCCAAAAAACATCCTCAATCTTCTAGTATGAAGTGGATAAAAATGCAAGTGGTCAGGAGATGGTACCATCTACTCCCTATGATTCATCGGTCTTGGTGCTTAATCATGCCCCTTTTCCACAAAGCAAGGAGAATGTTCCTAAAGAGGAATCATATCAGCTCAAGGAAGAGGTAGATCAGGTGTGCAATGGAGATGAGATTACACAACTATTTGATGAAAATAGAGTAAATGAAAATGACCCTATTGATGAAGAAGAATCTTATGTTGAAAGGTGTATACTTTCCAATGACCTACGAGGAAGTATGATTTGAGGGACTTGCCACATAGACACCCACAGGCTAGAGGTCCTTTCACCACTTCAATTCCTCTGAACAACTTCACCACAAATCCAGATCCCAATGCCAGTAATAATCCATCGTATCCTCATGTTTCTAAGAAGTATCTATCAAAGGAAGGATAAACACAAATGGATATGCCAAAAGGAAGGAGTGTTGAATCCAACAAAGACAAAGTGGTGGAGAACCCAAGGGAGGTCCCTGCTGATCTAAGTGAGGAACAATTGGTCATGTATGTTGCAAAAGAACTCAAAAAGCTCAAGGTAAGTCTCTCTGCATATGAACTATTGAGAGTTCCAATTATTAGGAATGTAGTCTTAGGAGCTTACATTGTGAATTCCATATCCCAAGATAGATTAGCTAGTGAAAGTGTCAATAAGGCCTCTAGCTCTCAATGAGTAGGAAGGAAAAATTAGACTCATAATCAGATTCACATGCCTCCTAGAGATAAAGGAAAAGAGAAGGATAGAACTCAAGTTGCTCAAGTGGATATTTTGTTAACTTTGTTTCAAGGGAAAGTAGACACTCCTCCATTCCTAATTTATGTTCGTATATTCAGTAAGAATTTGCACAATTGTTTGTAGGACTTAGATGCTTCTACCAATGTAATACCATTTGGTGTCTATCGAGCTTTGGCTATTACTCCTGCCAATTCCCAAAATAAGGTTACTCAATTAGATAGAATTGAAGTAAATTTTGTAGGGGAATTAAACATGATTCATATGCAAGTTGCTTCTAACCCCAAAATTGAACAAGTCATCAATATATAGGTGGTAGATATACCTGACGCTTATGGTTTGATTCTAGGAAGGGACTTTACTAGAGCCTTGAATGTATATGTATCAATTGATCACTCTTACATGTGGATTCCTTGGAAGGGAGTGCCAAACCATATTAGAATTGAAAGAGAACCCAAGATGAAGTACATGATCACAAAATATCAGAATACCTCCAATGAAATTCTAATATTAGGAGTATGGGTAATTATGTGTTTGCAGCCCCTTTTGAGGAGTTAGATGTAGAGGAATTTCTTATGTTCCACACAACACCTATTGACCTTATAGAAAAATCTAGTATTACTAAAGGTTTGGTAGAACCAGTTGAAGATGATGATGATCTAGAAGATAATTAGCTTAGTTTGCTAGATAATTTCCAAGAATTCATTTAGAAGTGCATTGAGGACTAGATTTAGTTGGGTAGGGAAATGAATTTAAGAGATTTTCTCTTGCCAAATTGGTGCAGAGTCCATAATACCTCCCATTTTGAACTAGATTGTTGTTTATGCTAGAATGTAGTAGAACAAGTGCAGAAGTGTATCGATCCCATTCTAGCAGTCAAAGTCACTATCCAAAATATTCAAGAGGACCCCAAAGGGAAGAAGGTCATTCTTTCTAAGGAACCTTCTAGTAGCAACAGTGTAAAAGATAGAACAAGGAAGTCTGTAATTGCTAGTTGTTGGACTTTAAGATTTGATGGATCCAAGTCAAAACAAGGAGCTGGAGCAGGATTTGAGCTGATTAGTCCAAAAGGTAAAACTTTCTTTGCCACTCATAGAATTCAATTTCATTGCACCAAATAATGTAGTAGAATATGAAGCTTTGATCGATGGATTGTTAGTGGCATTAAAGGAAAAGGTCAAGATTTTTGCAAGTCGTTGGGGATTTTGAGCTAGTGATTAAACAAGTTAGGAGACAATACTCTTGTCATGATAGAAGAATGACCAATTATAGACATAGAGTATGGGACCTTATTGAAGGATTTGATTTTTTCAACATTCAGTTGATACCATGTAGTAAGAATCAAACAATAGATTCCCTTGCTCAGGGAGCTAGTACATTGCAACCTTTGTCTCTTTCTGGATTAAAGAAGTTTATAGTGGAATTAACTTTAGTACCTTCAGTGCCTGATAATGTCACTAACTTCCAGGTATTTGAAGATGATAAGCATATTTTAGATTTTATCACAAATACATATGTTTTTGCTTCTCAGATTATTGATGAAACTGAACCTCAAGCAGTAGAAATGGATTTAGAGGGAGTAATCAATTTGAAGACCAGTACTATTCCCAGAGGGATGGTACAATTAGAAAGGATTTTTAATTTGGATAAAGTCAGGGATCAAGAGAAAGATGCCAAGAAGGAGTCCATTAGTGGACAATATGAAACATATAATATGGGATCTCATGAGGATGCTAGGAATATCTTCATTGGTAAGGTATGTACCCCAGAAGAGAGGAAAGGAATAATTGATGCATTACATAAATATAAGGATGTGATAGCTTGGAGTTATGAAGACCTAAAGACTTATGACACATCAAATATAACTCACACTATCCCTTTGAAGCTAGGGGTGAAACCTTTCAAATAGAGACAAAGGCCCATCAATGCTCTTTTGGAACTAATAATTCAAAAGGAAGTGTAGAAGCTGTTATCTACAAGAATCATATTTCTAGTCAGACATTCAACTTGGGTTGCAAACTTGGTGCTAGTGTGAAATAAGAATGGTGAAATTAGATTGTGTGTGGATTTTAGGAATCTTAACAGGGCATCAAAAAAGGATAATTATCCAGTACCTTCACTGGATGAGGTACTCCAAATTGTCAATGGTTCTCAAATGATGTCCTTTCTAGATGCCTACTATGGGTACAACTAGGTTATGGTACAGTATGAGGATAGGCATAATACTTCCTTCACTACAAAATGGGTTACATTTTCATATAGAAGAATGCCCTTTGGTTTGAGCAATGCTGGAGCCACCTTTTAGAGGACCATGGATATTTCTTTTAAATATATCATTGGAAAATGCATAATTATTTATATGGATGATCTGACAGTATTTTCCAAGAGGAGAGGAGACCACATATTAGATTTATGCAAAGTATTTTAGAAGTGCAAAGAGTTTGGTATATCCCTCAATCCCAAGAAATGCATCTTTGAAGTGATAGAAGGAAAGTTGTTAGGGCATGTCATATTTGAAAAGGGAATTTCCATTGATCCAGAATGAGTGGAAGCCATACTCAAGTTCCAACCATCAGCTAGCAAGAAAGAAATGAAATAATTCTTTGGAAAAATCAACTTTGTAAGGAATTTCATCACTGGATTTGTAAAGATAGTCAAGCCACTAAATGCAATGTTGAAGCAAGAAGCCAAAGTTGAATGGAATGCAGAAGAAAAGGAAGGATTTGTAGAGATTAAAAGAGCAATTGCTGAAGCTCTGGTTTTGGTGAGTCTAGATTATGCTAAGCCATTCCATATATATTCATTTGCTTCTGATCATTCTTGTGCTGTTATGTTGACTCAATAGTATGACCAAGGGAATGAAAAACTTATAAAATTTATGAGTGATCCAATAAAAGATGTAGAATTAAGGTACACAAGTGTGGATAAATAGGCCTATGGCTTGGTTAGAGCTATAAAGAAGTTTAGGCATTATATTCTCAGAAACAAGGTGTTTACAATAGTTCCTGACCCTGCAGTCAAACTATTATTGATGCAAAATGAACTGGGAGAACACAGAGCTAAGTGGGTGACCATGTTGTAGGAATATGACATTGAAATTCAACCTATGAAGTTGGTAAGAGGACAAGGGTTAACAAGAACATTGGCAGAAATGGGACCTCATCTTACAGTCCAACATTACAATATTGAAGATGTTTCCCTAGGAGGCTGGTATGATGATATTATTCACTATTTACTAAATCAGAGGTGTCCTAACCATCTCAATGTAGTTCAAAGGAGGAAACTATGCTTGAAGAGTGACAATTTTATGTTGAAGGGAGCTATTTTATATAAAAGAAATCATGAAGGCATATATCTAAGGTGTTTAGAACAACATGAGGTTGAAAGGGTCATGGCTGAATTTCATGATAGATACCGTACTGGCCATGGTTCTGTACATTCCACTGTAAACCAAATCTTGAGAGCTAGTTACTACTAGCCTACATTGTTCAAAGATACACACAGTCATGTTAGAACTTGCCATGTGTGCCAGATTGCAGCAACTAGGGAGAAGTATGCAACTCTTCCACTCCAACTGGTCTTTGAGGTAAAACCCTTTGTGTAGTGGGGAGTGAACTTCATTGGCCCCATCAATCCACCCTCCTCTACTGGTCACAGGTATATTCTCACCATTACTATTACTTTACACAACAGACTGAAGCTCTTGCATGCAAATAGTGTACTTCTAAAGTGGTAATTGACTTCCTTGAGTCAGGTATTATTAATCACTTTGGATGTCCTTTATCTTTAGTTTGTGATAATGGTCCTACATTTGCATCTTTGAAATTTTCCAATTGGGCCTTTGATCATGGGATCATTATAAAGTTTGCATCCAATTATTATCCATAGGGTAATGGGTTGGCTGAGTCTTCCAACAAAAAACTTTTAACAATCATCTATAAGCTAATAGAGAAGAATCCCAAGGATTGGCACACTCAACTTAGATTTTCTCTGTGGACAGATCATACTAGATAGAAGAATTCCTTAGGGACTTCCCCTTATCACCTTGTGTATGTCCTGGAACCCATATTTCCCATCCAATTGGGGATCCCTACTTTGTAGTTCATTAATGAGTACTATGATGAAGAAAATAGGCATGAGGCCTTCTTGCAAGAACTGTTACACCTTGAAGAGAAAAGAGATGAAGCCTTAGAAAACTTTTCCAAACATCAGGGTGTAGTTAAAAGATGGTTTGATAGAAGAGCCAAGGTAAAAACCCTTAGGATTTTTGACTTGGTTCTCTACTAGGATAAAGCCCATGATCATAAGGGGGAGCATGGTAAATTTGACAAACTTTGGCTTGGCCCTTATCAGATTTCAGAGATCCTCGGTGATAATGCTTTTCATTTGAAAACTCTCACTGGGGAGGATATCCCACTGCCTATCAATGGGCAATACCTGAAGCATTATTTTTAGTCTTGAGCTATTTTTAGCTCCTTCTCCTATACATAGTTAGGTTAGGCTTTCTTTTTTGTTTTGTTTTGTTCACTTTATTTTGGTTAGAGTAGGTTTCCCTTTCTACTTTTCTTTGGTTTGTTTTGGTTAGTTTAGGTTTGCTTTCGATTTGGTGTTTTTCTCTGCTCTTGCTTTGGGGGTTCTCTTGTTTTCTCCTAGCTATGTTGCATCTGCATGACAAATATACCTTTATCTGGGACTATTTTGAGTATTTTATTGATGGAATTTTATCAAGTGTTTTGAATGGATGGTTAAGGTCTTTGTTATTATCAAGCAGTCTAAATGTTCAATTTAAGGATGATGGGTCACTAGTTTGATTTCAACTTGAAATATTTTGGAATCTTATATCTTTCTATATCTTAAGAATCTTGAGGTTACGGTAGGAACTTTGTGAAGTCCTGTTAGGTGAAAAAATCTTATTTCTGCTTCAGCACCACTATGGTTCTCAGCCTTGAGTGTGAAATTCTTTGTTCATAGGTTGAAATAAAAAAAAGGTGAAAAGAAAATAAATGTCAAAAAAAGAAAAAGAAAAAATATTGAAAATCAAAAGGTATTCAACTTTTTAGGGGTATTCGAATATCTCTACTGGGGCTATGGATGCTTGACTGGCAGTGGAGCTATGTTTGGGAGAATCACAACAATAACCTCATCGAGGCTATAGATGCCTGACTCATAGTAGAGTTATGTTTGGGAGAATCAAAATGATAACCTCATCGAGGCTATAGACGCCTGACTGGAAGTGAGGCTCCATCCAAGTTTCTTTTGAAGTTAGAATCTTTACGTAGCCTATCTTGACTGAACTCTGTTTCTGTAGTAGCTCGAGGAAGGAAATGAACTCATGTGCACACACTTGGAATTTCAATTTATGGAAGGTTTGGTTTTCCTTTGGTTTTGATTCTTTAATTTGTGCATCTTGATTTTCTTTTCTCATATTAAGATTGAAACCAAATATTTTTGGTTCTTGATTCCTATTCATCATCGAAATGCTATGGAGCATTTCCCCAATAGAGTTGCCATTTTTTGTGCAGTTTTGCACACACACCCCATTGAAAGTAGGGACCCTCTTTCGCTTTGAATTTTTTTTGGTGCTTTGGACCTTCAATTTTGATGATTTTCTTTTCCTTGGAATGTGCTTAAAATGCTTATCTTGCTTGCCTAGGCGATTTCCCTAAGTTGCACATTGGAAACCTTAAATTTTGGGAAAAGTTTGGGTTTTTCCTTGAGTTTGGGATTTTCCATCCTAGTTGGATTTTCCCGGATCTCGTTCAAACTCTAACTAAGTACTATGGTTTGAAAATTCTAGGTCTTTGTGCAATTCCACATGGGCTAGATTTCTTTGAATTCTATCCTACCATCGGGTTTCTGGATTTCTCCAGGCTATCTTGCCGGTGACATTAATGTTCATTCAATCTATTGTAGGGGATGTATTTAGCCAATCTTTGAGAACTCTTGTGCCATTATGCTTTTTGATTTGAGTTCCATTGAGCTAGGAGTGTATTCATTAGGTGTTAGATTTGATTTGGGGTGTTGTATTTGTGAATTATTGGCTTTGGTGGTTATTTCATGCACATTTGCATTGTTGTTATTTGTTGGAAGCCATTTAATTGATATTTATTGCCACAATTGATTTCTGTTTCATCCAATGGTAAGTACATGCTTCCTCTCTTTAGATTGATCAATATAAATGGCCATTGGTGCTTTAGATATGTTCAGGGTTCCAATCTCTATGTTTGGGCATCTAATACTAGGGTTGCATGATATTGCTTTATTTATGGTCTCCCAAGTTCTAGGTTCATTCTTCCATTCACATCTAGAGATAACTTGCTTGTGAGTTGTGAATAACCCTTACCAAGGACTTAGTAGTTGAAATAATTAAATCCTAAGCTTGCTCTGTGTGTGAATGGATGATCTATAGGGTTTGGTTCCTAGGGAATCACCATTTAACCTTAGTTTGCTTTCTAGTGGGCCTAGAATTCAAGGAAAATCAATAGGAGGTTCAAATCAAACTAGCTGCACATCCAAACCCTCAAATTTGTGATCATTCAATCAATTTGAGTGAAACCATTAGAGAATGTTGATATTTGGGTTTTCTCATCAATCTCAAGATTTTTTGGCTCTAGAGGATTTCCCCGGTTATCCTATTCCTCTCCGTTTTTCTAGAATTTGTAAGCTTTCGGAGTTTCACCTCCCTTGAAGATTTTCATCTCATCTAGATTTTCCTAAAATCCTTTGTTCCCTATTTTTTCAAAAAATTTCAGACTATTGCTTCATTCACAGAAATCCGTCCCATGCAGATTTCTCTAAAATTTGGTGGAAAATGAAGGATTATGAAATAACATGACTTGTTAATGGATGCTTATGCATTTTATGATTAATTTGTGCTATTTTCATATCCCATATGTTGTTTCTTGGTTGATAATGATTAGATTAAGTTGCTAATATGTGATTTCATGTTTATTCCACTAGAATCCGTTTGGCTCAAAATTCCCCGAAATTCCTCCCTGGTTTGGATTCCGTAGGTGGACCTGAAACCCGAATTTAAGTATGATCATTTTACATGAAATTTAATGGCTCCTTGCCTATCTTGGGACTGATTTTAAGGATGAACATGTTGTTTATGACTAATTTGTGTGTGATCCTTACTATGGTTTCCTTTGTTGAGTGCAGGATGGATCTAGCAAGGTAGCAGTTGGAAAGGCTAAGAGTGACATGGAGGGGTGTTCAGTATCTGAAGCAGAAAGAATCAAGATGGATATCAGAGGTAAGATCCTAGAGAGAAAAATTACTTCTATCTCATTAGAGGTAACATATACAAATGTTGGACTATGGGATTATGAAGAATTCAAGGTTAGAATGGTAGCTCAGGATCTTCCTTTCATGGCCAGAAGAATGATGGAATCAGGATTGGGACATTTAGCTAGATTCCCTTCTATGGTGCAATGCTACGAGTTGGTTCTTGAGTATGCTAGACATTATGATAGGGATAATCAGAGGATAATTGGTCCCCAAGGGAGGATTGTGGCAAATTTGAACCCTATCTCCATAGCTCATACTTTTGACATGGCAGCAGATCTCATTTAGTGGCATTCATCATGGAGTTAGCAAAAAGGTAATATGAAGAGGAGACTACTAAATCACAACTTATTAATTCCTAGTTGGAAAATCCCAAGTCTCACTATTCTAAACTACCCAAACAATTATTTTTAGAAAAATTCAAGAGGGAGTATTATGATGCCATCACATTGCTCAACAAGGTTGTTGGATTGAAGAGTGTAGGTATGTTTGAGAGATGGATGTGCCATGTCATTGCAAGGATTGAATAGGAAAAGATCAATTATCATTGGGAAGGTGTAATAAGTGTTGTAATCCATGAAAAAATGTGCAATGTACTACAAACTAAGACCTTCACCATGACCTCCTACCTAGTTTATGCACTTACAATATTTTATCCATATAAGGGGTTGAACACAAGAGGAGTCTATGGACAGGATGTAATCTATGAGGTTTACCCTCAATTGCACATGGGAAGCTCAAGCTACAAGAGGGTGAATCATGCATTCACCATGCATATCACTAGATTGCTTCAAGGTGCATAACACATAAGGATTTCAGATCAAGCCAAGGAGCTCATCAAGAAATATGGGGCTTGGTTCATTTAGTTTCCAACCTTCTCATCCATCCAGATTGATGGATATCAAAGGGATCCATATCAGCTTCCAAGGTATCCCACTGATCATATCCTACTTCTGGAGGTCACTAGATAAATATGTTACTTTGATGCTATTGTAAAAAGAGATAAACATAAGACTAGTTTTGGTGGAGACTTTCCTTTGAAGATTGGCACTAGAGAGGCCTGCCCTTCCATTAATTTTGTTAGGATTTAGAGGAGGAGATGGGTGTTCTTGGTTTATCTTTCCATTCCAAGAGATCTAGATTTGACATAACCAGTGAAGAGCAAAAGAAAGCCAGTCAGGAATATAGCCACAAGGCTGCTTTAGAAGACTACTGGGCTAATTTTTGTGATGAATATGAGGTTAGAAAGAAGAATGTTTCCTGACTTCCAGTTGAATCAATCTGATTGTTCAATGTGAAGGTAGTTCCAGATCAAATTGAAGATGATGGGGACTTGATTCAAGGCTATGCTTATGAGGCAGTTAAGGACAGGCCAATTGGTGAAGTGGATTGGCCAGAAGAAGAAAAGGTAGAATTAGGACAGTTAATGGATCAAGTCACCAACTATACCAAGTTGCTACTAAAGCATAAGATATGGGAGTTGGAAAATGAAGGTATACAATGCACCTATGATTTGATGGGAGATTTAGATCCTCACTCTAATTATGAGGAATCGGTTGAGCAGGATCCCAGGGGTAGCGGCAAGGTGAGCTCCCCTTTCAAAATTAAGATTAAAGATGTTGAAATAGAGAAAGCTCAAGAAGTAGAAAAATAGAGAAGGAATATTGCTAAGAAAAGAAGGCATACTTCAAAAGCTAAGAAGCCTAGAAATGAAGAAATTGAAAAGAAGGATCATGAGGTTGGTGCTTCCATGCCTTAAATAAGAAGAATTATAAGACTGCCATAGAAAGAAAGCTCCAAGGTGGGAGAAGAGATAGATCCACTTGTAGTAAATGTAGAGAGTTCAAGAGAAAAGACATAGGTGTATACAAGGAAATCAAGGACTCCTCCTATGGGTAGTGTGCCAAAAGAAAATCCTCTTCCAATTGCTTCTCATGGAGAACAACATGATGAAGTCCCCTCTTCCCATGAAGCTCAAAATGAACCAGGTGAATCTAAGGAAGCTAAGGACCATCAAGATACAAAAGGAGAAGAATTTCATGAGGGTGGGCTTTGTAGGGAAGAAGTAGGAATAGAAAGAGTAATGCAGTCTCCCTTGGTTGCATATGAGGACTTGCTAGTTAGAACTGTGGAAGTTGGATCTCCTCCAAGAGAAGAACAATTAGGTAAGGTTCCATTGCCTATAAACAGAGAGGGGAATGATGAAGAAGAGGAAGATATAGTTGAAAAGACTCTTGAGAGGAAAGATTTGAATGAAGAAGTTCCTAAGGGTCAGTAGGAGGAAGAAGGATAGAGTGAAGTAAATTAGAGTCTATTATTCTAGAGTGGCTAGATAAAGAAATAAAGAGAAAGCAAGTTTTTTTGAAGGATACTCCACCCAATTAGGATGAATTACTGGCTAAGATAGGAAAGGATAAAGGAAAGAAGAAGGCGAGGGTTATATCCAAGGTTGAAAGAGACGAGGCAAACAACCAAGTCATCCACATTGCCACTCCTGCCCTAGATAAGAACAAGGATGATGTAACTAGTAAGGATTATAATTTGCTGACCATCAATCTAGAATCCACCTCCATGGAGCAAGACATTGAGGAATATGAGGGTTCTAGTATAGTCATCCTGGGAAGATTAAGAAAAGAAGTACAAACCAAACATGAGCTGAAGAAAGAGAATGAAAGACTCAGGAAATGTTTAGAAGATCTAATGAAACCTTTGCAGTCTATTGGCTCCTCATCCTCTGCTACAAATCTCCTACCCCAAGAGACTATCACTGAGCTGGAAAGAATGAAAGCTACTACTCTTGCTACAGTAAATTGGTTACAAGGGGTGTAGTCCAAAGGAAACAATGCTATCAAGGACATTCTCTCAACTGGAGGAGATGCTATGAGGGTGATAGAATGGTTAAAAGAGGTATTAGCTCAAGATAAAGAAGATGCAAATCTCCTACTACAAAATACTATAACCATCACAAAGTTACACTAAGGATAAGCTTGTGAGTGATGGAATTATCCCTTCCTTTAGAGCTGCAGATCCTTGGGAATGGTTTGAGGCATTACAAATTAGGTAGAAGGTTCTCAAGATGATCTATAAGCAGAGGAGGCAAATTGAAGATACCCTAACTGGTGTTTATAATAGATGCATTTATTTCTTTGAGATAATGACAGGGAGAAGGAATATTGCATATAAGCATTTGGGCTTAGGGTAGTTGAGAAAATGGTGGCAAGATCTTTATGCTCCATCTAATGATGATCCTGTTACTGAACACCAATTAGATGATGCAGCCACCTATATTGTTGTTATTTATAAATATCTAACATATAAGGTTGAGTGGGATAAATCAGTGGAATAGTCTAAGGAAAGTATTACATCAATTGAAAGCTGACTTAAGGTTTTGCCTTTTCCACCCACAATCAACCTTGACAAGGTGCTTTTGAAGGTGCATGACATGGTTGATCAAAATAAGGACAGAGGGGAAGGAATTTAATGTTGGACTACATCAAAATTTATGCTTCCCTATTACCTTGCATGCATTGGTCTGAGCTGCATTGGAGATCCCAGACTGAGCTAGATGAAGTTCAAGCATTTAATGCATAATTTATCTTATTTTTAATTTCTCTTGGCTGACTTGTCTAGTGGCCGATTATTATTGTAAAACTTTAGCTAGGCCAGATATGTTTTGGGGGTTTCTATTAATATGGCATTTTTTCCTCATTTGTAAGGGCTAAGTAGAGACATAGAAAAGAGAGAGATAGCTGGTATTGAAGTGAATTAAGTAGAGCAAGAGTTAGAAAGTAGTGTTCTCAAGAAAATATTGTAAAAAAAATTGGAATTGTTGCTACAATGGATGATTTGATGCAAGTAATGCCATTGTGATTTGGTGTCATACTTGTGTTCTTATCTTGCATGGTTCTTGTTATTCTATCTTTAAAATTTCTTTAAGGAAGATTGATATCTAGATATTTAGGATTAGATTTTATTTAATGATGTTTATGGTTTGATATTTGAAGTGTTGTAGTGATCCCCAGTCCATACTTTTTGTAGCTAGTTGAGTGTTAGTTGCTTTGCAAAGTTATCCTGGACCATATATCTATTGTGCTTAATTCAATTGTGAAGGTTTATTCATTTTGATTACCTTAGGGTTGTCTTGGATGAATGTTGATGATCTAAAAATATTTATCACCTCAGAAGATTACACTGTTCTTGTGAAATTGCAGATTCATCTGGGTTAAGCAAGAATTGGTTTATGAGGGATTGGTCCATTTCAAGTGTTTCATCATTTTTGTTGTTAATCTTAGGAGTAGTATTAGTCTTATTCATCTCTTTGAAACCCTAATCTTTTGTTGTTTTCTTTATCATTTCAGTTAGATTTAGGATTGAACCATCATTATATTGCTAGATATGATGAATTGAATATTCAACATTTTCTTGTAGTAAGGTCCCATTGTGATTACCAACATTTTCACATTTATCATTGAGTCATTTATGCATTGTCAAGACTTGACATTAGAGACCTTGGGGTTATCTCTTAAGGCTTGCTAATAGAGATTACCTTTCAAGAGAGATAGGATATTATATTTTGTCTAAGTTGTTGCTGTGTAGAAAACATCATCAATAGGTCCCACCTGGATGGTACTGATTCACCATGCATGGTGAATGGGTCCCATAGGGGCTATTTTGACAACTCAGATGCCAAGAGATAAGGAAATAAGGTCTAAAATGCTACCTTGTTGGGTATTTGATCAATTTAAGCCTTGGGATGCACAACATGGGTTAATATACAATTATTAATGATGATGTGAGTGCCAAATAGGGCTTGGGACAGATAAATTAATATGAAAGTGTGATTAAATACACTTTACAATAGTAAAATGAGGTCTACATAGCCTAGGAAGGCACAAGAACCAATGTGAATGTGCAAGACACATTACGACACTAGTTTATCATTAAGTTTATTATTAAAACCTTCTATAAATATGTAATAATGTTATTAAATGCATTTTATAATGTTGAATTAGGAATAATGTTGAAAGCATGTTATTTGATTTATAAGGGTCCAAGACCTAGTATGCATGCATGAAATGCCTAACAACACTGGATTAAGACCTCATTAAGTCCATTTTATCATGAATTAATCCCATGTCAAGCCGAGGGTCCTTTTTTCTACAACACACCATTAAAGGACCTAGCACGGAGCGTGGAGTCACCATGCAACATGGTAAAGACACCATCCAAAGAGCTTCATCTCAACCTAGGGCACAACCTACTTTTCCAACATCAAACCCTAGCAAATACAATCTCCTAGAGCATCTTAAGAAGACCCCTACACAAATTTCTATCTTTTAACTATTGAGGCTATCCCTCGCACATATGAAAAATATTAAAGAAGGATTTATCCTCAGTATATATCCTTGAGTATATGGATATAGAGAAATTTCATGCTATGATAGGGCATATCACTATCCCTAATCTTCTTACCTTCTTATAATAAGATCTACCATCTCAGCCATCTCATAATCATGCTTTCCACCTTAAGGTCAATTTTCATAAGAACAAGGTTGAAAGAGTCTTAGTAGATGGAGGTGCTAGTCTAAACATTTGTAACCTTTAGTTGATCAATAACTTGGGTTATTCAAAAGATAATATTGAGAAATAAAAGAGTACAACCATTAGAGCATATGACGATCAAGAACAAGCATCACAATTCATCATCACACTACCCATCCAAGTAGGGCCTATCATTACAAAGACCATATGCCAAGTGTTAGATCTTGATCTCCCCTACAATATCTTATTTGGCCAACCTTGGATTCATGACCTAAAAGTTGTAGCTTTGACCTATCATCAATGTGTAAAGTTTCCGTTTGAGGACAAAGAAGTTGTCATCCACAGAGATCCTGATCCCTTTTACTACTACAAGAATCTTGAGGCCAATTTTTAAAAATACCCCAAATCCCTAAAAATGATGGACCTACACTATCCTCCTCATTTTTTGACCCATCATCCCATTCATCCACCTCACAAATAAAAACAACCTTTATGCAGACCCTTCTCAACATCAAAATAGTGATCCAAGATGATGGTTTTGGAAATTATAAACTACAAAAGAACATTTTTGTGTTGGGAGAGCTACCTCTTTTTCACAAATCTCATGGGAAACCAACACCTATCAACAAAGTGGCTAAAACAATAAAGATGGAAGCTACTACCTTCACCAAGTGGGGGGATTTGAACAAATTATGTCAATGAGGAGGATTTCTTGACTGACCCATCCCTGTTCTTCCCATGGAAGATGATAACAAAGGCTTGTAGCTAATGAAGAGTTGGGGATACAACAAGAATGAGAAATTGGGACAAAATGACAAAGGTGTTCCAGAACCCATCATTCCTAAGAAATATCTAAATAATATCAACCTTAGATGTACTGCTAGCAAGGTTTGTCGGATGTTGTGGCTATGTTGCTGATATGTGGTTGTCATTGATCGTGTTGTGATTTGACTATGTTTATATGGTCTATGTCAGTGTTCCTAATTGGATTTTGTGTAATTTTGGTAATCTTAGTTGTTGCAGATGCCTCTCTATTAGTTACTAGTGTTTTTGGATGCTTCTAGATCATTATCCATCATTCTTGTACATCTACATTGATTGGTGTGCTCGTGGTCAAAGATTGTTCCTATGCATGTTCAAGTTTTCATGTTCTTGGCTGACATGATGGTGGTAATGTATTGTGGATCCTTGAAGATTGAAATTTTAATTTTTGGTGCACTCGTGGATATTTTTTTGTGTCGTATCATAGTATTGACCGATGATGTTTGATTCACATTGAAAATTTAATTGTTAACTTGGGGCAACATTGTAATTATGTTTTATATTTTCTAGCCGACAAAGTGGTTGATGTAATTCTATGATGTGGATTTATATATGAGTGATTGGTTAAGAAATGTGAGTGTGTGAGAGAGTAGTAGTGTGTGTGTGGTGAGAAAAGCTAGAGATTGTGTGAACATTGATCTATTCATTTGATTGCTAAGTAGAGTGAGAGTGAAGAGTGGAGTTTTTTTGTGCTTAACTAGAACTATAATCAGTCTTGTGCAAAAGCTATTTTCTCAGTTCATACCCTTCATATTTAATCCTATTGTTGGGTAGTGATCCCCTTTTGTATTTGAGTAGTGAGCTCTAAGAAGTGTGCATGAATGCATGTGCATTCCTCTTATTATTTTCATTATATTTTTAATAGGGTATAATATTGCAGACTAACATCCACCATGGTTGTTCCCCTAATAGGGTTTCCATGTAAAAATCTTGGTGTTCTTTGTGTTTTTGATGTGTTGAGTGTTTATGATTTATTATTCTTTCATTAGATTTGAAGTCAGTTAAGTAAAGTTTAAAAAGTTTAATATTCTATGACAATTGATTCACTTGGGTATGTGAAGGACCATGATGGACCAAAAAGTGGTGATATGTAAGTGATATGATGGCCCATGTGGCTGACGAATTTTTTTTACCCAAAATTGATGAAATAAAAAGGGTTTTTAAAGGAGATTCTCAGCTTTCCACCAATATAAATGATGCTTCACTTTGAATTTAATAAATAATTATTATTCATTTTCTATTTGAATTATGACTAAAGTCCTAATTGATAGGTTGATTGAAAAACATCTATAGCTTTCAAATAGTCTCACATTTTTTTAATCCAAAACATGTGTCACATTCTATGCTTCACATACTATAGGATTACAAAAAAAATGAATTTCATGAAGTTTTGACGAATTTAAGGTGGTCATCCATATGAGTCTTTTATATTTTTTAAAAGTTGTAATAAAAAATTCATAATTATTTGCATGAAATTTTTTTTACAAAAAATACACATCACATCGGGACACGAGTCCTCTACTTATATCAAAAGTAATTTAAAAAATATTATCATTTTATTGTGGTTAGGGTGGTTAGATAGACACCTACTTATTTTTTCCCTAAAATTTAATTACTACTGCATTGAAATTTTAATTTTTCACCAAGTAGATTTAAAAAAAAAAAAACCTAGTAGTTTAGAAACTACATTCAATTTGCTACAGATTCTATTGTTACATATTTTTGAAATAATATAGATAACTTATTCAAATTTTTACATCATGTTGCCTAACTTTGATTTTTCTAAATTTTTTTCCACTTAAGGGCCTATTTTTTCCATGATGATCCTGCACATACCCACCCCCCTCTTAGTTGTTTGTCCTTGTTTTTCCAAAAAATGGTATCAGAGCCAAGTTCCTCTAAATAAGTTTAAAAGCTCGAGGTGATCTAAAATGGCATCATACAAAAAGGACAATCCTAGATTCAATGGAACAAACTACTCATTGTGGAAAGCTAGGATGGAGTGTCATTTGAGGTGTATTGGTGAACCCTTCTAGAAGATTACTAAGAATACATATGCTATCCCTTAGAATGGTCCTTCCACTATTGATGAGATTAAAGAGGCCGAGAATAACATCAGGGCTATGGAAGCTTTGCTGAGTGCTTTGATAGATTCAAAAATTACAAATGTGCTAGGTCTAAAGACAACTCATAAGATTTGGATGAAGCTGGAAACTTTGTATGAAGGAGATACACATGTGTCAATGGCTAAGATATAGAGCTTGAAAGGTAAGTATGAAAATTTGAAGATGGGTGAAGATGAAAATATTTCCTCTTTTATGCAAAGAGTAAATGAACTAGTGATGGGTATTAGATGTGCCAGCGGTACCCTAGAAGAGGATGAAATTGTAGCCAAAATTCTTAGATCATTACCTCCCTCCTACAAAGCAAAGGCTCATGCTATTGAAGAGACTAGATCATTGACGAATATGACAAGAGATACATTGATTGGTAAACTTGCTGCTTTTGAGTTGAGTGAATTTGGTGAATTTGTTCCCAAGAACAAATCTCCATTCAAGGCTACTGTGGCCTAAAGAAACAAGCAAATATATGATCTAGGAGAGTGTTCTAGAAATTCATCCAAGTATGATGAAGAATTAAAACAAATTGAAGATGATGAAAGAGAAATTGAAGAATTGGAAGCATTGATTGTGAAGAAAGAAGGTACAGGAAAAGGTAAGTATCAAGGAGTGTTTCCTATTAAATGTTTTTCTTGCACTAAAATAGGTCATTTTGCATCAAGGTGTCCAGAAAGAGTTCCTAGATCTAAGCTTAACAAGTCTAGATTTCAAAATAAATGTTACTATGTTGAAGGAGTGACTGATGATGAGTTTAATAAAGATGATGAAAATGGAGATGAATGGGTTTTCATTGCTACCATTGAAAATAGTCCCATGGCTACTGAATCTGCTAAAGTTGAGAAAGATCTTGTAGCCTGAATTTAAGATAAGGATGAGTGGGTTATTGACATTGGATGCTCACATCATATGACTGGTGAAAAAAGAAAATTTGTAAGTCTAGAAAAGTATGACAACGAGGATGTAAGATTTGGAGATAACAATGTTGGTGTGATTCGTGGTAGAGGATCTATTTGTCTTGGTGGTAAACACAACACTAATGATGTCCTTTATGTTGAAGGCTTGAAGCACAACCTATTGAATGTTGGACAAATGGTGGACAAGGGTTATGATCTTCAGTTCAAAGATGGAAGTTGTAGGATACTTGGAAGTTTAGGAAAAGTAATTACATTAGGTAAAAAGACAAAAGGTAATATTTTTCACCTAAATAGTGCTAGTGAAGTTGTTTAATTTCTCAAGTAGATGAAAGTTAGTTATGGCATAGGAGGCTATGTCATGTGAATTTTGATAACATTGTCAAAGTAAGCTCCACTCAAGCAGTAAGAGATCTACCTAATCTTGTGAAGCCTACTAACACAATTTGCAAGGAATGTCAGATGGGAAAATAGACTAGAGTCTCTTTTTGGAGCAAACAACATCATACAAATGGTTTGTTGGAGTTGGTGCATATTGATCTCTATGGTCCCTCTAGAGTTAGAAGTCTTCATGGTGAAAGGTACTTTATGTTGCTTATTGATCATTATTCTAGGATGATATGGGTATCTTTCTTAAGAGAAAAATATGAAGCATTAGAAAAGATCAAAAGTTTCAAAGCTATGGAAAAAATGAGAAAGGTCTAAAAATAAAATGCTTAAGGTTAGAAAAAGGTGGTGAGTTCACCTCCAAGGAGTTCAATTCCTTTTGTGAAGAGCATGGAATCAGAAGAAAATTATCTACCCCCCAAACCCCTCAACAAAATGGAGTAGAAGAGAGAAAGAATAGAACAATTCTGGATGCTGCTAGAACAATGAAAGAAGGAAAATTTCCTCACATATATTGGAGTGAAGCTGTAAGTACTACTATGTATAGTTTGAACTAGGTAAATTTCAATGGTAATTCCAATATGACTCCTTTTGAACTATTGTTTGGTTATATTCCTACTATTAAGTATTTCAATATCTTTGGAAGCAAGTGTTACATTAAGAGAGATGAGGATATAGGAAAATTTGATGCAAGAAGTGATGAAGGAATATTTCTAGGTTACTCTACTAAAAGAAAGGCCTATTCGTGCTATAATAGAAGATTGAGAAAGATGGTTGAAAGTGCAGATGATAGAGTTGATGAGGACTTTGCTAGATCATCCAGAAATTGTGGATATGATTCAAATGAAGATAATGCACACCAAGGAAAAAATACTCAGATGTGGAATCAACTTTAGATTGTGCCATATGTTTTGGTAAAACAACCTCATTTTGTTCCAATAAATCAAGTTAGGAAGTAGAAACAAGTACAAATGTAGAAGAAAGAATAGAAGAACTAGAAGCCCAATAAATTCCTAAAGTTCCAAGGTATGTAAAGCTAAATCTTTTTGAAAATAAAATTATAGGAGAAAAGAATAAAGGAGTGCAAACTAGAAGAAGGATTTTCAAAGAGTATTGCTTGATTTCCAAGATTGAGCCTAAAGGTGTCAATGAAGCTTGCAATGATGAACACTAGATTGAATATATGAAGGAAAAACTAAAGTAGATTGAAAATAATGTTACATGGATGCTTGTTCCCAGACCTAAAGAAAAAAAAGTGATTGGTACTAAGTGGTTCTTTAGGAATAAGCTAAATGAACAAGGTGAAGTGGTTTGGAATAAAGCAAGATAGGCATGTAAAGGGTATTCACAAATGGAGGGTATTGATTTTGAAGAAACCTTTTCCCCTGTTGCCAAAATTGAAGTTAGATTATTTCTTGCTTATGCTACCTATAAGAACTATAAAGTCTATCAAATGGATGTGAAGTCAGCCTTTCTAAATGGGGAATTGGAAGAAGAATTTTATATTGAACAACCAAATGGATTTCAACTAACTGACAAGGAAGACATGGTTTTATAATTGAAGAAAGATCTATATGGACTTAAGCAAGCCCCTAGAGCCTATTATGCTAGATTAGACAAATACTTACTAAAGCTTAGATTCAATAAAAGTACTACTGATAGCAACTTGTATTTCAAGATGGATAATGACAAAGTTAATAATTGAGGTCTTTGTTGATGACATTATTTTTGGAGGATATGATAATCTATGTATGAAGTTTACTGATGAAATGCAGAGTGAATTTGAGATGAGTATGATTGGAGAAATGAAGTCCTTTCTGGGAATGCAAGTTACTTAGTTAGACAAATGGATTTTCATATCTCAGTCCAAATATGTGAGAGAGCTACTAAAGAAGTTTGGCATGGAAGACTTAAAGCTAGTTGGTACTCCCATGGTAATCGGATGCAAGTTAACACAGAATGATGAATCTCCTAAGGAAAATCAAACAATATATAGGTCAATGATTGGTGGGTTACTCTATTTAACTCATACCAGACCAGACATAATGAATGTTGTGTGTATGCTTGCTAGATTTTAGGTTGAACCAAAAGAATCACATGTGACTACTATTAAGAGAATCTTCAGAGATCTAAAATGAACTATTGATTTTGGACTTTGGTATCCAAAGGATGATGATATCACTTTAAGTTCATATACTGATGTGGATTGGGAAGGAGATGTAGATGATAGGAAGAGTACTAGTGGTGGCTTCTTCTTCCTAGGAAAGAAGTTGGTGTCTTGGTTGAGTAAAAAATAGAATTCCATTTCTCTATCTACTATTGAAGTAGAATATATTGCTGCTGCAAACAACTATACTCAAGTGATGTGGATGAAACAAATGTTGAAAGATATGAGTGTGGTATATGAAGAACCTATTTACATATACTATGACAACTCAAGTGCAATAAACATTTTGAAGAATTCAATGCTACACTATAATACTAAGCATATATCAGTCAAGTTTCACTTTTGGAGGGAGAAAGTGAATGAGAAAGAAGTCAGATTGGAATATGTGCCTACCAAAGAATAGGTTGTAGACATTTTCACTAAGCCATTATTGAAGGATACTTTTGAGTATTTAAGAGGAATGCTAGGGGTGATTACCCCTCCTAATAAAAAACTAAGAGATGCATTTACTTGCATCAATATGTGTGCCTCATAGATATTTTCTAATCCTGATTGATGTTTCTATGGCTGCTACTCAGGGGGAGTAGTTAGATGTGTAGATATGTGGTTCAGAGCTAGTATGTGGAAAGGTAATTCTTACCTTTTCCATTGATGTCAAAGGGGAGAAGATAGATGTGAAAAACTAAGAATTATCTAGGGAGAAGAGTCTTGTGGGGAGAAGAACATGTAGAAGAATTTGAGGAAGAAGAGTCAAAATCTAAGGGGGAGTAAGGGTTGATTAAGAGTTGCGTTGATGGTGTTTTTCACATCATGTGTTGCCATTAATGCCAAAGGGGGAGATTGTTGGATGTTGTGGTTGTCATTGATGTCAACACTATTAGCATTATTGTACTGAAGGCTATATAGGTAGAGGATATGGAGAAAACTATGAAAGTAAGAGTTGCAGGTTTCCGGTAGAACAATAAAGGTCATGAAGATGTTTTTCTTTGTACATTGAAGATCAATTGTTGTGGACTAAAGGGTTTATTGATGAGACTATCTAGTTTATCTACCAGAATTTTTAGAGGTCTGCATGTAGAATTGATTGTGTTGTGTTCTGACTATGTTTCTATGGTCTCTATTAGTGTGCCTGATTGGAGTTTGTGTAATTCTAGTAATCTTAGTTGTTGTGGGTGCCTCTTTGTCAGTTCTTGGTGGTTGTGGATGCTTCCAAATCTTTCTCCATCATTGGTGTATGTTTGTGTTGATTAGTGTGATCATGGTCAAAGATTTTTCCTATGCATGTTCAAGATTTTATGTTCTTGGCCAACATGATGGTGGTAATGTAATGCAAATCCTTGAAGATTGAAATTTGAATTTTTTTCATACTCGTGGATACTATTTTGGTTCATATTATAGTATTGACCAATGATGTTTGATTCACATTGAAAATTTAATTGTTAACTTGGGCCAACATTGTAATTATGTTTTATATTTTTTGGTCAACAAAGTGGTTGATGTAATTCCATGTTGTGGATATATATATGAGTGATTGGTTAAGCAATGTGAATGTGTGAGGGAGAAGTAGTGTGTGTGTTGTGAGAAAATCTAGATATTATGCAAGCATTGATCTATTCATTTGATTGCTGAGCAGAGTGAGAGTGAAGAGTGGAGTTTTTCCATGCTTAACTAGAACTATAATCAAGCTTGTGTAGAAGCTATTTTCTTAGTTCATACCCTCTGGATTTAATCTTATTGTTGGGCAGTGAGCCCCCTTCATATTTAATCCTATTGTTGGGAAATGAGCCCCTTTTGTATTTGAGTAGTGACCTCTAGGCAGTGTGCCTAAATGCATGTGCATTCCTCTTATTATTTTCATTATACTTTTAACAAGGTATAATATTGTGGACTAACATCCATCATGGTTTTTCCCCTAATAGGGTTTCCACATAAAAATATTGGTGTTATTTATGTTTCTAATGTATTGAGTGTTGATGATTTATTATTCTTTCATCAGATCTGAAGTTAGTTAAGTAAATTTTAAAAATTTCAATATTATGTGAAAATCGATTCACCCCCCCTCTTAGTTGTCGGTGCTTGTTTTTCCAACAAGGTTACCCTTATTGGAAAAGGTACTGCTAAATGGGTCAAGGCTTCCTTTTGGTTACCAACATTGTGTGATACTACCCTAGATGAATTCCCTCTTGATGTTGCTAACCTATTTGAGAATAACTCTCTTCATGATATCTATAATATCCTTTACCCCAAATGACCAAACCACTGAATTAAGCCTAGTATATCCCCAACCCATTGACTGGGACCAATGAGGACCAATGATTCTAGATTTAATAAAAAATAATGAAGCAATCTCAGAATTCATGGGAATTCAAAACAACTTACCATGGTTATATCACAAATATGGTTTTGATAAAGAGCTAGACACCCATGCATACTATGGGGAGATGACTGAATCCTTTAGTCACAAAATTGATGACATGCAACTAACATGCAATTTTTTTAGTGAAAACCACATCATGTTGCACTTTTTGATCCTAAACTAGTAAAGAGAAAGGATGCATTTGCATGTGGAAACCTCTTTGAGGTGCCAAAGGATGAGGAATTCAATCTCCCCCTTAGTGCAAAGCATCTAGAGAAGTCAATAGCACTAGTAGAAAAGGCCACTCCAGTAAATTTCAGAACCAAAAAAGCACCCAAGATAATTTTCTATGTCAAATAATTTTTAGATGAAGAATAAAATAACCTAGCAACATTCCTAAAAGAGAGAAGATACAACTTTGCATGGTCATACATAGATATGTGAGGGATCAATCTAGAAGTGGTTGTGCATCACTTAGCAGTCTATCCTGAAGCCAAACTAGTGAATTAGAAGTTGAGACAGATACAACCTAAAATAACACTCTTAGTGAAACTTGAGTTACATAAGCTTCTTGACATTGGATTCATCGGACCAATATACTATCTTGAGTGGGTTTTAAACTTGGTACTAGTCTCCAAATCCACTAAGGGCATTAGAATAAGAATTTTTTTTAGAGAATTGAACAATGCATGTCTAAAGGATGATATCCCTCATCTTTACATCAACATCATTGTTGATTTAATAGCTTTGAATGAAATACTGTCACTCATGGATAGTTTTTTAGGCTATAATCAAATCATGATAGCCAAGGAGGATCAACAAAAAAATGCATTCACTTGTCCATGGGGAACATATTGTCAGAACATGATGCCATTTAGGCTGAAGAATGTAGTTGTAACATATCATAGAGTAATGACCCTCATCTTTCATGAAATGCTCCACAAAATAGTTGAAGACTATATGGATGATATCTTGGCCAAGTCAAAGAAAATAAGTAAGCACATAGAGCTATTGGGACCCATCTTCAATAGACTCAAAGAGTATAAGGTATGGCTAAACTCAAAAAATTGTGCCTTTGGGGTTACATCAGGAAAAATTCTTGGCTATATCTTATCACAAAGAGGGATAGAGATTGATCCAACAAAAGTAAAATCCATTATAGACATTGAACCACTACAAACTTTGAAACAAATGAGAGGGTTACAAGGAAGGTTTCAGTTCATTAGAAGGTTCATAGTGCAATTATTAGAGAAAATTTATCTATTCTCTCATCTTCTCCATAAAGGAATAACTTACAAGTGGGATTGAAAGTGTGATAAATATTTCTAGCTAATCAAGGACTACATATTAATACCTCCAGTGCTCTTGTTTCCGATAATGAACAAACCATTAATCTTGTATATCTCAACAACATCAACAACACTAGGTGCTCTTCTAGCATATGATGAAAACAGAAAGGAAAGATCCATCTATTACACTAGTAGGACCTTAGTAGGCTATGAAATGAATTACCCATCCATTGAGAAAGCATGCTTAGTGGTATTTTTTCCTCACAAAAGCTTAGACATTGCATGCTATTGCATCAAATCAAACTTATTGCAAAGATCATCTCATTAAAATACCTATCATCCAAAGCAATTGTCATGGGGTGAATTGGTCAAATGGGTAATGATCTTGACCGAAATTGACATAGAGTATGTGGAGTGCAAGATAATCAAAGAAGAAGTGATTGATGACCAAATAGTAGAAGCACCTATTTACATAGAAAACCATTTGATATCTAAATTTCTTGATGAATCAGTGTTCCTTGTCAATACAATAGATTAGTGGAAAATTTACTTTGATGGATCATTCACACAACATGGATAAGGGGTAGGTATTATTTTTATCACCCCTCAAGTTGATTGTATTCCAAATTCATATATCATTTTTCGTGTACTAACAATATTGTGGAATATGAAGCCCTAATAATGGTTCTGAGGATAGCAATTAAATGGTACATACAAGAGATGAGAGCCTAAGGAGACTCACAGTTGGTTATCAATCAAATCAATGATGACTACCAAACCAAGGATGATAAACTCACTCCTTATAAAAATATGGTAGAAAGTCTCAAGGACATTTTTATAGACATAAATTTTGAGTAGATTCCTCACATGAACAATCCAGCAGTAGATGTCATGGCTATAACTGGATCATTGTTAGATATTTTGCACAACTTCCTTCAATGTGGATTCTTGGTAGAACAACTTCTTGTATTGGCTTTCGAGATCCATGTATTTGAATTTGTGTGTGTCATCATTGGTCTTGGTTTCCCATGGTATCATGATATATTCACCTACCTTAGTAGAGGGACCCTCCCTTCCAACATCACCTCCAACCTTAAAAATACCTTTGTTAAGAAGCCATCCTAATTCATGATCCTAGGTGATACCTTATGCCACTAAAGCATCAAAGTGACATTACTTGATGTCTCAACCAAGAGGAGGCCTTGATTGACTTAATAGAACTACATGAGGGCATATGTATTTCCCATTCTAGTGGTATGAATTTAGCTAAGAAACTATTGAGGACAGGGTATTATTGGTCAACCATGGAAAGAGAAGCCCATCAGTACATGCAAAAGTGTGTATAGTGTCAATAGCATGTAGATCTTATTCATGCTCTAGGTCAAGAGTTGCAACCAATGGTCACACCTTGGCCTTTCTTGTAGTGGGAGCTTGACCTCATAGGAAAGATTAATCCCACCTTATATAAGGGCCATAACTTCATTGTCATGGCCATTGAATACTTTATCAAGTGGGTTGAAGCCATTCCTATGACCTACATAATGGAAAATAAAATTACAAAATTTGTCTTGAATTACCTTATCTGTTGTTATGGTATTCTACAAACCCTTATCTCTAAAAATAGAGCACCTTCAAGAATCAGAATGTGAAATCTAGCTATGTCAAAAATTCAACATCCTACATTGGTTCTCTACCCCATATTACCCATGACTATTCTAAAAATACTAAAGGAAATGGTCAATGAAGTTGGCCATGATTGACATCTATAGTTAAATCCCACCCCCTGGGCCTATCAAACCAACATTTGTACACCTACAGGTGCAACCTCATTCTCCTTGGTCTACAAATTAGAAGCCATCCTACCTATTGAGGTCAAGCTTCCTTCAGTATGAGTGTCTATACAAATCTAATCACAAATGAATGTACAAAGTATCTCAGCTAAATTAGATATAATTCTTGGATGAGCATCATCTTGACACCCTTAATCATTTCATTAATAAAATGGAGCTATAACAAGAAGACCAAGAATTGGTCTTTCTAGGGAAGGGATCTTGTCCTAAAGTAGAATCAAAAGAATGTTCTAGATCAGGACACTAAAGGAAAGTTTGAGCCTAACTAGTTAGGTCCATTTGTCTTTATAACAAGCTATAGATTAAGAGCATACTAATTATCAATGCTTGAAATTGAGCCCTTGAAGGAACCAACCAATAGTCTACATATCAGAAGTTTTATGCCTAGGCTTGAAGGGTGTAAATTTGAAAATAAAAAAAATCAAAAAATGATCAAAAATTCAAAAATGAGAAAAAGGATTGAAAAAAGTAAACAAAAAACAATCATTCTCTAGTGAAAACCACTTCGATGGTGCTTTGTGAAAGTACCATGGTGAAACCTAGCAAGCATGTGAATTTTATAAATAAAGAACCTCCATCTATCTTTGGCTCTTTATCCTATCATTCTTTGCATTGCATCCATCCGTCAGACCATTCATCATATTTATTCCATCACCCATCTGCATTTGTATCATAGCTTGATGTTGTGAAGTTTTGTATCTCATTTAGTACTACTTGCCATATTCTAAAGGTTAGCTTTTCTTTCCTATATCGAGGTAGGCTATTGCCTCAAGTTGAGGGAAATTCATTTTGGATTGGATAAAGTTCTTGTATATCTTAAGGGTATTGGAAATCTCTTGAAAATTCCAAAAACATTCATAAAAACTCATCAAAATCCTATACAACTAAAATCCAAAAAAAAAAATTCAAAATTGTAGTCAAAATCCAAAACATTCGAAACACATCAAAATACCTAAAAATGTCAAAAAATCAAAAATCCAAAAATAGCACCATGCCAAACAACATTGTCTCTAAGCTTGAACATAGACAAGGACATCATTGATGTGCCCATGTGACACCCTAGGTTAGTCCTTTAGGATTCTGTCATAATAAACTGGCAATCCATCAATTGTTCATATCTCATCATTTAATAACTCTTAAGTCAATTAAACTACGTGGTCTCTATGTGTATAAAATAGGCAAGACTAATCTTTGATAAGTCCCTGAGGCCCCTAGGATAGTCTGTTAGCTTAGGTTCTTGGTTGAAATCTCATAAAACCCCTAAACATTCAAAAACTTAGAAAACACAAAAAACATTTGAAAACTTAGAAACACCCTAAAAATTCAAAATCTCAAAAAACACAAAAACATTGGAAAACCTTGAAAAACACTAAATATCCTTAAATAATTTGAAAACTAAAACATTCACATAAACTTTCAAAAAGATAAAAAATAACCTCAACATTTTTTCAAAACACCAAAAATATTGAAATATTCCCGAAAATTCCAAAACCATCCATCCCATTTCACTTTCACCTACAATAAACTTTCACCCATCATAAGTCAACCATCATCTTCAAACTTTGGTAAAACAAATAGAAAGCAAGTGTTGCAAGTCGTAAAGTGAGTAACCTAAGTGTCATAATCTAAAGTCTAGATCACAAGTAAATGAGTAAATAGAGTTTGTATCAACAACCTATCACACACGCAATCACAATAAAACCATTTGATAACATGTCCTAGGATGCATCCCTCCTACAATGGACCTCAACATCAGAAATCACCTTAGCTAAGTTAAATTGGCGAGAGATATAGATAACAATGGTTGTTTATCTTAGATCTTTTCTTATGATTTATCTTATTGACCCATTATGAGGACCTCTCAATGATGTCTCAATTATTTAGAGAGAAAGGAATGGGGCATTGATCATTATCTTTCGTTTGATGTGCTTGTAGGTATTCTTGTAAAATAATCTTAGCACATACTTTATTAGTTGTGTGTAGGGAGGTTGTTCAGGGTAGATTGTTGACAATTGCATATGCTTTGGTCTAATATATTCTAAACTTCTAAACTACATTCCAACAAGGTTTCTGTATGTCAAGGTGTGAATAAGAACTATCCTATCTATTTGTAGGGTCAAAGTCCATTATCACTAGATACGTCATCTTGGTTTTCAATACCATGATGCATTGTGTCTATGTGTTATTTCAAACATAAGGAATGACAAAAAATCCCAATTCCAACGTATGAGAAAATCATCTTCTCTCTCATCAGCATATCAAATAAATCTTGGTAGATCATAGCTTGTTGGAATTTTGAATCAGTCTTCAAGATCAATGGTCAAATCATTCATCTTATTCTTCCATATTCTTTGCACACTAACTTGGTAGATCATGATAGTCAATAAAACATCATTGTGCATCCACCCTACATCCACAAATCATCATACATACATATCGCATCATCATAGCATATCATAATAATGAAGAATCAATAGCATCACCATTATCATTTAAGTTGTTTCTATAAGTGTGGAAAATGTAAACAAACTACAATTAAATACACCTCTTAATGAAACCTTCCATCAGAATTAAGCATGAATTAAACTAATTTAAAACACAAAAAATACTGAAAGCATCTCATTGTCTCCTATCTCCAAAGATTTATCAAATTACAAAAGCTCTTAGATTTGTAAGCACTATAACTGTTTAAAATGCCTATCTAGAGAATGGAATGGATGCTAAATGCTGTGATGTGATTATTTCTAGTTAATTCTAGATGATATGGTGCTATTGTAAATGAAGCCTGATGGATGAAAGCTACAGTAAAAAGAAACTATGATGCTGCTATCGTGATATGAAATCTATTGATGCCATGATACTATGATACTAAAATGCCAATGCTAAATGATTATGATTGCTTGGTTGCTTGAGTACTAATTCCTGTAGAGTAAGTTTTCATAAAAGATGATAATTATTAGATCTTATTGAATGATTTTGATGCTTCATAAGGCTATATATATAGATTTTCGGCAACACATTTGTATAGGGGTAACACAACAGAGGCTGAGATTAAATTTGGAGATTTGAATAGTATGAGATGAGAAGGTGGAGCTGATCATGGGGGATTGTTCCTCCCCATGAAAACACTAGGCAAGATGAGAGGAAAGATTTGAGGCAGAAGATTGACAGGATTTCCTGCAGGTTTGTCCCCAAGGCTCTTCCCATGAATGCCAGTTGCATTAATTATATTTGAAAAATCTAATTTTATTGGTGAGTGAATATAGGGATTTGATTTATACATTATTTAAATATTTTTGGTTTATTTAAATTAGCAACAAGAGATAAATAATTTAATAAAAAAAACTATAGAAGTTGTTTATTAAATTAAAATAGAAGGAATATGATAATTAAATTAAAGATTTTAGGATATCTTTATTTAATTAAGAAGAAATATGATGAGATAATTAAATAATATCAACTATTGAAGCTATGCATTTAATTTTAGGATAGAATTGATGGATATAGTATAGAAGAAATAATAATGATAATAATTAAATAAAACAAAGTATTTAACTTTGTTTATTTAATTAAGAGGAAAATAATATGATAAAATAGATGAATTAATAGTGAACTTAATATAAATAAATATTTCTATTTATTTACTAAGTAGATGAATTAAGATTAATTAATTAAACAAATCATATTTAATTAATTAGATTCTCTAGAAAATTTTTAGGTGTCTACATTTTGCCCCTCTTTGAAGTGATGTGTTTATGCATTGCGCCAAAGAAAATTTTGTGTTGTTGCTGCTAGTATTGATGAGAAATTTTTCCGAATGCCCCATACATGATTTTTTTAGGTGATTGATAGATATATGCCCCCTCGAGAGATAAATTAATGAGTTTTTTTTTTTTTGATATTTTGGAATTTTTCCATTTTTCAATTTTTATGATTTTTTGACGATTTTATGTAGGTTCGATGAAGATACAATGATGAAATAATTTATCTCCCGATAATTGATGTAGAAAGTGGTCCTGGATGAGTTTCAATTTATCCTTCTTTTAAAAATTTAATTAATCTCATAAAAATCCCTTTTTGAAATAACCTATTAAAGGCTAAAAAGGTCTTTTTCAAAATCATTTGTAGATTGTGACCTTTGAAAGTTTGAGAGAGATTTTTGTGCAACGTGGAGTAAAATGCCAATTCCCTATCACACTCACCGTTTTGAATGTGTTTGATGACATCAGTGGCCAGCCGCGTTCAGATCCCCATTATGTTCATAATTTTTGCTTGGTTTTCGTGCATTTTTCAATTTTTAGTGTATTTTTGGATTTAAAAAAAAAAACTCTTTTAGTGCTTATTTTTATGTTGTTGTAGCACTTTTAGGGTCTGTTTTAGCACTTCTGTATTTTAGCACTTCAAACCTCTGTTCTAGTGCATTTCTAGTGTTTGGTAGCGCTTCTCCAAATTTAGCACTAAGGTTTACCGATGTAGCACTTTACCACTCTATTTTAGCACTTTTTGAGAATTAGTGCTTCGAATAGATTTTGTAGTGCTTTACCGCTCTATTTTACCACTTTTTGAGAATTAGCGTGTTTCTAAAAAACATTAGCACTTTTACCCAAAAAAATGACACTTTTGATAATTTGGCGCTTTTGTATAAATGTGATTGTTCCTTTAACTAATGACATGTTGAATTTCCTTGTTTTAACGTTTGTAATGTTATTTTAAGTGCATTTATATCAAAGTGTCTATGATTTGTGTCAATTTGTATATGATTTTCTTTTTTTTTTATTGTGTTAATTGTTGGTTTGATATGAATGATTTGTTGATCTCCTGATAAATGGGGTTTGATGTTTTTTCTGATGACAATTATCCTCAATATAGGTGAGGAATAATTAGATTTGATGTACCTCATGATAAGCAAGGTTGATTTGATATGTTGATGATAACCTCATGATAGGTGAGGTTGATTTGATGCATTGATGGTGACCTCGTGATAGGTGAGGTTGATTTGATGTGTGCTTATGAGATTTGATTAGAATTCTCACCAAGAGCTAACTTGATTTGATATGATTTCTTGATGTTATTTGATGATTGACATGAATTTATTATCCTTGATTTTTGGTAATTGGAGTGATTGGGGAAACTCCAGATTCGAGAGCGTTTCCCTTGAACTTTTGATCTTATTCCTAGGTTGGCACAACCTAAGATGGCTATCATCACATATTGAGGATTGTCTCCTCTTCTGTACATGTCCCATATTAGGATTAATTGGGGTTTGTTGACAACTTTAGCTGTGAGGTGGCATAGTGAGCACAACACCTTTCACCTTCCCACTAGTGAGATTACAGCCACCCTTGAGGATGTGTGGTAGATCCTATGGCTTTTGATTGTTGGAGATGTTGCAGTAAATGATTCAAGAAAGCAGGGTGGGACCGATGCTCTTCGTAGAGTGTTTCAAGATGATCAAATTAGAGGAGAGTGAATTCCATGGTGTGAGATGGTTGATGCATATGCCACTTTGTTGTCAGTACTTGTTGGCTTCATTGGTGGGTTTGTTAGTCCTAATCATAGGTCTAAGGGCTTCTCAGTTGGTTGGCGCTGAGTTTTGGATAGCATGGTTGTTCATGGTACTCAATTTTCTTGGGGCATGTGCTTACTTTCCTAGTTATATCATGATTTACATTTAGTTGTGTATCTCAGTGGTCGTAGTTTATCAGTCGGTGCTACTTTACTTTAGGTATGGGTGTGGGAGCACATAGCTATCACATGCCAGTTCCAATTGCTCAGAGGCCACCCAAGAGACCTGATGTATTTAGATATTCTGGCAGGTTTACCCAGTTTAAACTGAGTAAGTTAGAGTTTTGGAGGAGAGTTATTGATGACATAGAGTCTGTAACATGGTGTCCATACCTAGAATGTGATCATTGGGATGATGACGATGTACAACTACCATTTCTTTTCTAGTCGATGATCCTGATTAGTCATGGGCATTGGGTTTTAGAGAGATTCTTGATCATACATGTCTACAAATAGTATGGGATGGTACAGGGTATGCCCCAGGGTGTCGCTCACTATGCTCGTTGACAATCAAATACAATAGATTGGGGGCCTTGTTTTTCAGATGTCGTGGTAGTTTAGGAGTTTCAAGCATTACAACCATTTGTATGGGACATTCAGCTAGATAATGTCAAGGCTCCTCTTATAGTAGAGTATGCTGAGTATTGTGCTTTGCATCCATTTCCATGCCTTACTATTCCAAATGAGCCTGCTCCATTACGTGTAGAGGAGGATGTTCTTGTTGCTAATGGTTAGATACAAAGGAGAGAGGATGTTGGAGGAGTTGAGGCAAAGGATGTTGATTTTGGGGTAGAGGAGGATATTGAGGCAGAGGATGTGGATGTTGGTGGTGTGAGTAGTGGAGAGGAGAGCAGCAGAGATGAGAGTAGCGGAGATGAGGGATTCGATATTGAAGAGGCTGTAGTTGGATCGGGCCCTACCTTAGATTTTCCTGGTGAGACCATGCCTTGTAAGAGGCAAGCTGTGGGAGATGTTTCTGTGTGGCTCTGGATAGTAGATCTTTAGGTGCAGTTAGAGATTGTTCAGGAGCAGTTTCTTTAGACTCAGGGTCTATTAGAGTAGACACAGGCTCAGATGTAGTCATAGGCTGAGTTACATATAGAGACTCTTTTAGGTGTGCAGGCTCAGTTAGTTACTCTTAGTCACAAATTGCAGCTTTGACAACCGAGAGAGATGCGATGAGACAGACAGTTGAGATAGCTCAGGCACAAGTTACCTCATTGACTGTTGAGAGAGATATAGCCAGGTTTGTAGTAGAGGGTGCTCAGGCTTTGGCCAATAGATTACAAAGACTAGCAGATGGTACCTCCTTGGTAGATTACATGCGAGAGGTTGCTCGTATTGGTGAGGATATTGAGTTTTATAGAGGGAGGTATTATGATGCAATTCCATATAAGCAGAGAGTGATCTATGCGAGGTCTCGCTCGGGAAAATCATGATCCAAGACTGTTAGTGCAAGTGTTACTCAGTTGTTACCCAGAGATCCCAGGGATCTTGGTTCCTCTGGTGGGAGGGGTCCTAATCCTACTATGCCTACACCGTCTGGAGTTAGTAGCACATGATTGTGTCCATGATGTACTTTGATTATTATAATGTACAACCATTATTGATGTTTTATCTTTCTTTATTTTTAGACATCATTGTATACTTGACATTGAGAGTTTGATATATATGAGATGCAGTAGATTCTATAGTCCCTGATATGTTCTATTTAATTTGCTGATGGATGCATTTTGTTTGGATGTTCTAGATGCTATGTGATGGTTTTATTGTTATGATGGGATGCTTTGATATGATTTTGTTCTATCGATGATGCAACTAATGGTAATGTATGGATGCCTTGTATATGGATATATGATGTATATGGATTTATGATTATACTATATGTGTTGTAAATGTAAATATATGGATGAAAATGTGGAATGATAATTGATGAAATAAATTGATGGAATTTATTATCAAATGGATGGATTATATGTGAATGTCAAATGGATAAATGCAATGAGTTATGATGATGATGTATGCTAAGGATAATCGAATGATATAGTTATATATGTTGAAAAATGATTGAATGATGAAATGACGATTCAAATGTTTTGAATATATGCAAATGATTATGATGATGCAACTATATGATTATGATGTTCTTTTTGTAATTGTAAAGTATACTCATTCTTGTATGAAAATAAGATAATTATTTAAGGAATGATTCACCAATTTATTTTGTAACCAATACTCTATAGGTATGACACTATTATGGATGCAACCTACTTCTATTATGAAAATCTATATGTGAACATAGGCATTTTAACACTACTTTTGTGCTTTTGTATAATCATTGAGCTTTAAAATGTTGAAAGTGATTACAAGCATCAATGGTATAATGTAAACTAATGATGACTTGAGTACTACTTTCATGATTTTTGATATTGTAAATGAACACAAGCATCGAGGTATAATTAAACCGAGATGACTTGAGCATTTCTTGTGTAATCAAACAATAATTAACCACTTTCCTATGTGAATTGGAATGTCATCCATGATACTTTGTAGAGCACTTCCCACGATGATTCACACAGTAATTATGATTAATTCATAGACAAAAGACAAAGAAAAATACCATTTCTTCTTCCTAGCTTCTTTAGTTCAATACATCATTGAGTTGCTCCAAAGAAATGATAATAATGATCAAAAGTACAACATATCTTGCATTTTCTTATGGTATTCAATCATTTATTTAGATTAGATCATCCATCCTGATTTTGTGATGTCTTTGTGTTTTCGAGATTTTGAATCAAACTAACCTAAAGACCTATCCTAGGGGCCTCGGGGGATGATAAAAGATTAGCCTTGCCTACATTATACACGCAAAGACCACGTAGTTCGACTTACATAGACTTATGTTTTTGACTTTTTAAGACTGACTTTTTGACTTGTTTTTTTTTTGTAAACTGGATGTTTGATGTGTTTTCTGATGGTGATTGATTTTTGATGCTGGAGTGTGTTTTGATCACTCTTTTTTTTTTATCGATTTTGTGAAGCTCAAGATTTATGTTGCCCCTAATGATTTTTAGATGTTTCCCCCAAGCTAGGGTGAGATATGACCATGTGATATGATATGATAATGGATTCAAAATAATGGAGGAATCAATGACCATGATATGTATCCAAATAGATTGGAGATCTGATTTGAATCACAAATAGCATCCGTTTCTAGGTTTTCACTATATGTTTTTATTGCACCTTTTCATTCTTTTTTTATTTTTTTGTCTTTTTGTCTTTTTGATTTTTGATTTGTTTGGATTTTGTAGCTTCTTTTCTTTTTTTGGATTTTTCAAGATATTTAAGATGAAATGAGATGATATGACTAATTGAAGGAGCAAGATGCCCCACAATAGGGGTAATGCAACCATGGATAAGTGATAGATCAAAATGAAAGATTCACTGCAAAACATGTCACACAAGCATCATATCTCTTGTCAAAAGATGATAATGGTTGATTGATTAAGATGCCAGGAATGATTGATTCCATAAGGCATGATGATGATAAGTACTTAGGATCACTGATTCCCCTAAGTATGATAAGATTGATGTTTTTTTGATGATTGGTTGAAAAAAGATATGAGGATTGGATAATGTTTTGTATCTAGGCTCAAATATGATGCACATGATAAGATTCAAGGTTGTAAAGGGACATGATGAAATGGATTTTGATAAGCTAGGATATATGGAATGGAAGAAATCAAGGATAAAGATAATGAATGGTGATGATCAAGATCAACTAGATAATATATAGACACAAGGCCCAAGTATTTTTCCCCTATTCCTCATCAAGACTTAGGAAAGGAAGAAAGGATGTATCTAGTAAGAATGATGGAATATGGATAAGGTGAAGCATATGGTATGAAAGATATGGAAAAAGTGTATTGGATAAGATATATGATGTTCAAGAAGATCCTTACCCTTGTCAAGAACAAAGGTGAAAATGTAAGGAATGAGCATAGAAAGGATAATGAGCATGAATGATAAGATGGACAAATCTTGTCTTTAAGTGTAGAGTACAAGAGAAATATGGAAGATAGGATATGGATGATAGGGATATGGAGGAAGGACTTAAACATCAAGTTTCACAACCAAATATCCCTCTAATAAACCATGGCAATGGGAATTAGACTCCTAACTATTGGCATATTAATGATATGATGGAAGAATCTAAGGACTTATGCAAAGGTTTGGATTAAAGGAGAATGATGGGGGATGAATGTTGGATAATGGATAGGAGGTTGGAAGGCCTGTTGATGGATAGATGGAAAGGATGGCAAGATCAACATTGGCACACACATTGAAGGGTGATGAAGTGATGGAGGAAAAATGGATTTGAAAGGTGATAGATTATTAGATGGAAAATTGGAGGAAGGTTTTGGATTAGCAAATTTGGATGCCAATTTAGATTTTATTGCTTCTATGAAACTTTTAGAAATCAACATGACTTTTGACTTTGATTTTTGCTTTGTGGGCCTTTGTGGCCTTTGAAATTTTTCTTTTTGATTTATGGACCTTTGTGATCTTTGAAATTTTCATTTTTTCTTTGATGGGCCTTTGTGTCCTTTTAGATTTTTCTTTTGATTTTGGATCAAATTTTCATTTATTTTTGCATGTCTCTTTGAGGATACATGTGGATTTTGATATAGAAGCTTTTGATATTTGGAACCCAAATTGATTCCAAGAGAAATGGAAGGGGTGGATGGAGATGAAAGATATGGAGGTATTATGGATGAGTTAATGTGGGTATAATTTTGAAAGGGCATCATGGATTTGTGCCTTTGTTGTTCTTGAGAAATAGGATATGGACCTAGGATAGAGGGAAGGATTGATGAACTAGGATGAAGACCTAGGATAGATGGAATGTTTGGTGGATTAGGATGAAGAACTAAGATAGATGGTAGGTTGGATGGACTAGGAAACTTAGGTGTATAACCAAGGCTGTGGTGATATGGGTTTCTTTGAATAGAAAGGGGTTCTAGGATACCTTGCTCATGAATGTCTAATCCTTTTCCTTTGTAATTAATACTTTGACACATTTGTTTACCAATGGGATATGTATTGTTTGTGAAAAAATATGTGAGTCCATTTTGAGGAGGATATGATATGGATGAGAGGATAGGTGTTGGAAGTAAACCAAAATGGATAATGGTGGAGAATCCCACTTTATAGGTGTGAGGTTCATGGATATCTTGAATAGGTGTGATAGACTCTTGACATGGGGATGATGGGGTGTTTTGATTTTGACTTGGAAAAGGATCATGAAGTGGTATGAAATGAATATTTTGATCATGAGAAGGATAATAATCTTCATGGGATGAAAGAGTATCCTTGAATGGAAGAATATTTTGGTCTTGATGAGGAAGGGAATCATGAGATTTTGTAGAAGGAATGTCTTGATCATTAGTTGGGAAGCAATCATTAGATAGGATGGAAGAACTAGCATGCTCTTGTGATGCAATAGAATCATGAGATGGTATGGATTGATTAGATGACGTGGAAGAAGAACTTGGAAGGATACTTGTCTCTTGAGATTGAAGGGAATTATTTTGGATGAAAAGTGAAAGGAGGGGATCATCATAAGATTCTTAAGAAATGGGATCTTGATCAAAGATTGGAAGAATTTGTGGAATTTTGATATCATTGGATAGAGTGAAAATAATATTTTGATCTTGATGTGTAGGGGAGTCTATGCTAGCATGCTTTCGATTGAGAGATTGACATGAATCATTGGATGTTGAAGATATGATAGAAGAGGATGATTGGATGGAATTGTTAACTTGAGTGAGATAATCTTGATGTTTATTTTGGCTTATGGTGGATGGAGATAAATGCATGACATGAAAAGATTTCTCAATATCATTTGTGTTTGAGGATTTAGATTTGGGCTTATTGAACTTTTACAAAAAATCAACAACATTGAACTTGGATGTAGTTTTTGGTGAAGTTCTCATGCTCATTGTTTGGTCAAGAGGACATGGGTAGATGTTTTTCAACAAATATCTCTCTGTGGTTGTTTCCCTTTACATATCCCAAATTTTTTGTTGAAGTTTTTCCATTTGATGAGATATATCATTCAATTGATCCTTATCTATTTCAGCCATGGTGGTTTGAGTTTCAATTTCCTATTCTTTGGATTTTTGACTCTTGTTGTGAGGGATTCTTGACAATGTTGTGGATTTCTAATCTCTAATCATGTATTCTTAGTTTTGATTTTGTATTTTTTGGATGAACTTTTATCTAAATTTTAATGATTTTGGAATACACAACACTCAAATGAAGACAATTGTTTTTAAGAGTTGTAATCTAAACAGATACTGTATGTTCAAAAGAACCACACATGGTCCTATTTTCACTGGTTTGATAAAAAAATGCACTTTAGATAGATTCACTCTTAAGGTCAAAAGGTCATCATTATACTCAACATCCCATAGCTTAAAATTGTGTCGACTCACATAGTCGTGTCACCCCTTAGAGGGTGCCTGTGTTTTTTGTTTTTCTAGGTGCATACTCAAGGTTAGATTTCTTGATCCCCTAAGTAAACAATCCTTGGAAATTATATGGTGAGTGTCTTGGGGGTAGATTCTTCTCTCCCCTTAGACTACGAGTATTATAATGTTTGGTTACTGACTAAGCTGGATACTACACTAGGTTCATAGAAAGGGTTTCCGTTCAGAGTGACAAGTGATAAAATCCCTTAGGAGACCTCCCAACCTTTAGAACAAAGGTTTTGGGGATGGTTATCTTGCACACTTCCAGAAAAAAGTGGGTTTCCTGAGATTTGCTTTAAATTTTATAGTGGGGTGGAA
The DNA here is from genome assembly GCA_007258455.2 of Sequoia sempervirens. Lineage (NCBI taxonomy): Eukaryota > Viridiplantae > Streptophyta > Pinopsida > Cupressales > Cupressaceae > Sequoia > Sequoia sempervirens. The sequence continues at coordinate 390,218,327 of VDFB02000015.1, read as the reverse complement.
AAACCTGGCTTTGGTTTGAACCCACTTAGGTCGTTCCCATAGGGTGAGTACTTTTTTCCACTATGACATGCCTTCTAAAGGATTTAATAAAACTTGAAGAATGCATAATAAGGATGAGTTTGGCTTTTTGGATCACCCAGTTCAGGGGAGAGCATATGTCTATCAACCATTCAAACAAATAAGCCACTTGTTCAAATTTTAGAGGCCAAACAAATTTTTTTCTAATCTATGTGAATATGTTGCTTCATAGTGAAGATGTTGCTTCACAAAAAGACATGGTGTTCATTTTAAAATCCCAAATTGAAAAATCTAGTGACTACCCTATATTGGTAAATTTTTAATCCAAAGGAAAATGTGACTATCCTAGGATTGATTCATTTTAAAACCAACTAAAGAAGTGTCTATCCTAGATTGATTAATTTTAAGTCCAAATCTAAAAATCAGTGAGTTTCTAATGTTCTTTTTAACCAACTTTGAAAAACCTTGTGTAGATGGTTAATTTTAAGCCCAAAGTAATGCTAGTTGGTCCTAAAGCATGAATGAAAAATAACATATCATGAGTATTTGAAAACACTATTACAATGGATGTAAAATGCTTTCTTTCACTTCAATGCTCCATGTTATTCTTAAAACCTGAAATAAATTCTCAAAACTATTAGATGAGAAAATAAGAAGATATAAAGGTTAAATGAATGATAAAGCATAAAAACCCTAAAACTTAGACCAAGTTACAATGGGATTTGACTTTAAATGTAAACTTGAAAATTTTAGCTCTACAAAATGTGAGAAATACCTACACCATTGCATAGCTTATGAAATTATACCCCATTTCAAAAAAAAAAAATTGAAAAAGATTTAAGATTGATTGTCAAAGCACTAAAACAGAGGTTAGAAGCACTACAGAATTCATCAGAAGCGCTAAAATAGATTTTTTTTTTGAACTTTTGTTAGATGCGCTAAAAGAAGTGTTAGACGCGCTATTACAATGATTAGAAGCACTATAGAAATAACCAGAAGTGCTATAGAAATAGCTAGAAGCACTATAGGATTTTAGAAAAGTGCTAAAATAGATATTGATATTGCGGTTGACCTGTGTTGGATTGTGAATTCAAGCACTAAAATAGTATTCCAAAGTGCTATAATTTTCCCTAGAAGCACTAGAACAGAACTTAGAAGTGCTAAACTTTTCATCAGAAGTGCTAGAATAGTCCTTAGAAGTGCTATAGAATCTTCTAAATGCGCTAAAACGGATCACGCCAGATTCCTGTACGAAAAATTTCTAGAAAAAATTGTTAAAAACATGGGGTATGTCCCCACGGTAGGAACTAGAATGTAAGTGTGGAAAACGTAAACAAACTACAATTAAATACACCTCTTAATGAAACCTTTTATCAAAATTAAGCATGAATTAAACTAATTTAAAACATAGAAAATCCTGAAAGCATTTCATTGTTTCCTATCTCCAAAGATTTATCAAATTATAGAAGCTCTCAGATTTGTAAGCACTGTAACTGTTTAAAATGCCTATCTAGAGGACAAAATGGATGCTAAATGCTGTGATGTGATGATTTCTAATGAATTCTAGATGATATGATGCCATTGTAAATGAAGCCTAATGGATGAAAGCTACAGTAAAAAGAAACTATGATGCTACTACCATGATATGAAATCTATTAATGCCATGATACTATGATACTAAAATGATAATGCTAAATGATTATGATTGCTTGGTTGCTTGAGTACTAATTCATGTAGAGTAAGTTTGCATGAAAGATGATAATTCTTGAATCTTCTTGAATGATTTTGATGCTTTAGAAGGTTGTATATATAGATTTTCGACAACACATTTGTATAGGGGTAACACAACAGAGGCTGAGATTAAATCTGGAGATTTGAATGGTATGATATGAGAAGGTGGAGTTGATCATGGGGGATTGTTCCTCCCCATGAAAATACCAGGAAAGATGAGAGGAAAGATTTGAGGCAGAAGATTGAGACGATTTCCTATAGGTTTGTCCCCGAGGCTCTTCCCGTGAATGCTAGTTGCATTAATTAGATTTGAAAAATCTAATTTTATTAGTGAGTGAATATAGGGATTTGATTTATGCATTATTTAAATATTTTTGGTTTATTTAAATTAGCAACAAGAGAGATAAATAATTTAATAAAACAAACTATAGAAGTTGTTTATTAAATTAAAATAGAAGGAATATGATAATTAAATTAAAGAGTTGAGGATATCTTTATTTAATTAAGAAGAAATATGTTGAGATAATTAAATAATATCAACTATTAAAGTTGTGTATTTAATTTTAGGATAGAATTGATGGATAAAGTATAGAAGAAATAATAATGGTAATAATTAAATAAAACAAAGTATTTAATTTTATTTATTTAATTGAGAGGAAAATAATATGATAAAATAGATGAATTAATAGTGAACTTAATATAAGTAAATATTTCTATTTATTTACTAAGTAGATGAATTAAGATTAATTAATTAAATAAATCGTATTTAATTAATTAGATTCTCCATACCATTTTTAGGTGTCTACAGTTTCAAATAATATAGATTTGTTATTCTAAGCATCTTAATACATTGCATTATCATTCTTAAATATCTATATCATGAAGATTACTTGTATGGAAAAGTACATAAAAAGAAATACATCCATATGATCTACATCTTCATATTATAAACATGTCATAACATCTATCCCATGGGTATGTGCAAGATCATCATGGAAAAAATAGGCCCTTAAGTGGTGAAAATTCAAAAAAGTCAGAGTTAGGCAATTTGATGTAAAAAATTGAATAAGTTATATAGATTATTTCAAAAATATGTAAGAATAGAATATGTATCAAATTGAATGTAGTTTCTAAACTACTAGGTTTTTTAAAATCTATTGGTGAAAATTTAAAATTTCAATGTAGTAGCACTTAAATTTTAGGAAAAAATAAGTAGGTGTCTTCTGACCACCCTAACCATAATAAAATGATAATATTTTTTTATAAGATTTTAGATATAAGTAGATGACTCATGTCTTGATGTGATGCATATTTTTTTGTAATTTTTTCCAAGTAAATAATTAATTATGAAATTTTTATTACAACATTTAAAAATATAAAAGCTGCATATGTAGATCACCTTAACTTGGTAAAAACTTAATGAAATTCATTTTTTAATCCTATAGTATGTGAAGCATAGAATGTGACACATGTTTCAAATTCAAAAATGATGTTGTTTGAAAGCTATAGATGTTTTCAATCAACCTATCAATTAGGACTTTAGTCAAAATTCAAATAGAAAATGAATAATAATAATTTTTTAAATTAAAAGTAAAGCATAATTTATATTGGTGGAAATATGAGAATCTCCTTTATAAACACTTTTGTTTCATCAATTTTGGGGAAAAAAAAGTTTTCAACCACATATGGGTAAGTGCACCAAGATGGTTCCCAAAAAGGAGGCTTAAGTGGCCACTTTTTTTTTTGAAATATGGAAATACTGACCTTGGACATGAAATTGAGGATAGCTACACTCAAAATCTTGAGATGGAACAGAAAGAAGGATCAAAGTGCTCTGAGTCTACTTTCTAAACTACTAATTTATTTTGAAAATGATTGAGATTAAGGGGTTCAAAAGAGGGATGTACAAAAATTGTTGTTTTTGTTAGAAAAAACAAAACATAGCAACTCTTGTACGACCGTAGCACGGTGAACTTTTTTGTAGTATTTTAAAAATTGCTATGGTCAGAAGTTAGCTAATAGTATCTAGTTGATGCACAATTTTTTGATAATTTTTTAATGAATATTTGATTTTTTACTAATTTTCTAATTGGGCACTTCCTAAAAAGCAGAATTTTGGCCGTGCTCCCCCTACAAATTTTGGAAAGTAATAGATTTTTTAAAAATTTTATTTTTTAAAATTTGTAGAATGGAGTATAGTTTCTAAAAATGTGATTTATTTGAAATTTTGATGAATGGTTAATTTATAACAAACAAACACCAAACATTGTTTTTTGACAAAAAATAGACATACAAACAAAATAAATTATGGATGAAAGGCCTAATGTTGTCAGAAAGTGAAAAAAATTACATCATTGGAAAGCTAAGAGAGAGCTTAACATTACCCATGTGTTCAATTTTTTCAATATTGAATTAGATGCAATCCTGACGGTGACCACAAACCCGATTATGTGAAAAATTGTAGAATTTGCAAAAAACACATCTATAGTTGTTGGGAATGACCTCCAAGCCTTTGGGTTGGTATTCCAAGGGAGATATCAAATCTAAGGCTCAGGTATTCTTAAAGAAAAATATAATGTGAGCGCATTATGTATTAGTTTTGGAATTTTTTACTTCTCTAGGGAACATGTCTAGCAACACATAACATGCTCACTTTATGTCTTCCTTTAGTTAAATGCCACTTTTTTGAATATTTTTTCATATGTTTTTATGTATATGTATGTTGGTGTGTCATGTATGTATGTATGTATGCATGCATGTATGTATGCCTATATGTATGTATTTATTCTTATGGGAGAGAGGGTGAGAGAGGGTGGGAATTGGAGAGAGTGTGGGAGGGTGAGAGAGAGGGTGAGA
>VDFB02000015.1:390202320-390213622 GCA_007258455.2 Sequoia sempervirens | reverse complement strand
ATATTATATATAATATAATATATATTATACATAATATAATTTATATTATATTATAATATAATATAATTTTATATTATAATATAAAATGATAAATGATATCTTACATTTCAAAAAACACTGCCAATAACTATATGGTCGGGTCTTGAACCCAACCATACATTAAATAAAATACATAAAGGAAATGGATATCCATTTCAAAATGTATATTTGTTTCTTATTCTATAAAATCAAAAGAAAAAACCCAAGAGCTCATTTTTAGCAGACTTTGTGTGGGTTTTCTACTCCACGGCTTGGATATCCATTCGTAGGTGAATATTCTTTCTCAAATCAATCAAATTTGAAAGGTATTTTTGATTTTTTATGTTTTTCTTCAATCTATATTAGTTTTGCATTGATTTATTTGTGAATTTTATTCAAAAATAGAATATTTGATAGGTTTTTTGTTGCATTAAAATGATTATTAATTTTGAATTTTTTTTATCAATTAATAGGCTTTAAATGGTTGATCCCAACCCCACTCAACATGAAAACATTCAACTAGCTCAGCATGAAAACCTTAACCCCACTCAAGATGAAAATCCTCCAAATCCTCCTTCACTGCAACCAATGTTTCCAAACTAAAACGTTCCAACAATACATGAATATATTCATAGAAATTTAGATCAATTGAGAAATGCATGTCAAATCTATGATACAGTCACTGAGCTATCAGTCACTTTGCCAACTTAGCACAATAGATTTGCACAGTGGTGAGAGGAACATAGGAAATTTTATGCCAATGGTTTATCATGTGATGAGGTGGGGGCACTTGATATTGAAAAGGCCCAATTAGCCTAGTTATTCATCAATCACAAAACACGATAACTTGTTAATGTGTGGAAGCCAAAATTTTCAATTAAATGGTACACCCATAAAGGCATATTAGATAATTTATGGAGATGTTGGTGTATGGTTTATGATAAACCACCAAACAACAATCTTGACATCCCTTAGTATTTTCTTTGAAAATTATATGCTAAGTTTGTCTGAGGGAGGCATGCCAATTACTTTAACATGTGATATTTCTAGGGCATTGGTAGAGTGATGCCAGATAATAGACCTAGAGCATGTTGAGTCACCCCAGTTCATCCTGCACTGCCTATTGTTGCCCCAATTCCATTACCTTACCCTAAGATTGCTTTAGATGTAGGGACTCAGAGCATTTATGCCTTACATTCATTGAGCGATTATTTGGTCACATAGATCCATCATGTTGCACAACCATTCGAAGGTGCATCCCATCATGATGGTGATGTACCTGTTGCATTAGCTTTGATTGGTACACCTTCATTGGCTCTGACTAGTACACCATCCTCTTTGACACATATTTGTGTGCCCCATTACTGCTTGACATGCAACAATTTATGTTTAGGTCCTCTTTGACAATCCACTAAGGCTCCTATAGACACATTCAACTATGAGGTTTAGGATATTTCAGATGTAAGATTTGATAGAGCATGGAGTGGAACATTCATAGGAGAGACATCAGCTACTAGGGATAATGTGGGAGCATCAGTAAGACTTAAAGTAATTTCATAGTGTGTTTTATCTAAATTATTTCATATTTTATAAGAGATATTTGTACTAATATATGTTTATGTGCAAGAATCTTTAATAGTTGCTGACAAAGGAGTAGATTTCCAAAGTGCAAGAAGCTACCCAATCAGCCATTTTATTTTCCCTAGAGAATCAGTATTATAGTATTATTTAAATTATTATTTAGATGTTAATTTTTGAAATCTATTATGTTTAAATACATGTACTACATAGATTGATAGTCTAATGTAATCTTGTATTTTTATGGAGCAACCTAGTTCTTTTACAACCATGTTGATTAGGCCTAACCCATTGGATGAAGCTACACAATAGGTATATATATTTTTTATTCTCAAAATTATGATTATATGTGCATGTGCATTTAAATTGTGTTACATTCTTGTCATTTTTTATATAGGAAACCATCTTAGTTGCTTCATCAACCATGAGCCCATCTAGTTGTGTAGCATCATAGTAGATATGTGTTTATTTTATATTGCAGATATTTACATTTAGATAGGAGTAGATATATGTTTAGTAAATATTATTATTTTTCAATAATTATATTTTAATTTGTCTCATTTTTTATTTTACCTACTATAGTCCTCTACCTAGCTCAACACTGTGACGAGTGTGGGACCACTTCTTTATACGAGGACTCTCGATCATCCTAAGGAACAATCATATGTAGACCGTCTTGCAAAAAAGAGAGAAATACTTGAGGTAAGAAAGAATTGCATTATTGATATAATGTAGTACACATATAGTGATTTTGATGTTAAATTCATAATTTATAAATGATAGTATATAAGTTTCTATTTACTAGTCTATCTTGTTAGCCATTCACATAATTAATCTAATTTGTGGTTTGAATTATTATTGTGCAAGAAGCTTCAAAGCAAATAAGTTTTTTGAGGAGGCTCAATTTTGATGGTCTAGCATAGGATTAGGATTTGATATAGATTAATATGTACTTAGGGTTTGATAGATCTTGAGATGGAATATATGCCACAATTTGTAAAACTTGTTCTGAGTAGGCATATATGCCAAATTTTTGTATGCACAAACATAATTATTCTACATTTTTATAAATAATAATTGATATTCAATCTAATTTGTTCCTTGTGTGAATTTATTTCTACTTTGAATCTTCAAAATGGAATGTATAATTATCTTAGAATGGTTTAAAGTTATGATTGATAACATGTTATAGATTAACAAAATTGCATTTTAATAGAGCTTATGAATTACAATTGGTAATCCATCTATCTTGGAGTTCATTCATATTAAATTTCACATACATTACATTCCATGAGACCACATTTCTTTGAGGGCTTTTTTCAAACAATTAACTACCTTTTCTATTGTACCACATTTTTCATACATTTCTACCAAAACATTTTTATCAAACACTCAATTTGAGAATACACATGATTTCAAGATCTATTGAATGAATTTAAATCTGACATTATTTTGTTTTTTGAACTCTTGTAATGAAGTGGGAAGTTGATTTTCAATTCAAAAGAAGTTAAAATTAATGAAAAATGGTATGAGAAGCTCTATATAATATTTGTTGAGAAGAAATATTTGAAAATATGCCTCAAAGAATTGTGGTCTCATAGCAAAAGAAAAAAAGATGAAAAGAGTGGCTTATGAAAGTCTTATAAAATTGATTATTTTGATTGATTGAAAAATTCAAACAGATGGATACAACTTAATGAAATATATGTCATTATAGTGCTCATTCAAAAGTAATATAATAATCTTGATAAAAATAAATGTCATTCAATGTTCATTCAAGCTTAACAACCTGTAAAAGGTATAAAATCATCTTGAATAAAATTCACCATCTTTCAACCATAGGGGTTTGATGCAACCTTCAAAAAAGGTCCTTACAACTAAACAAGATACATGCTCATTATATTGTTCATGTGAAATCTATACAATAATCATGATTAACAATTAAGGCATCATTCAACCATGATGCAACCATTAAAAAAACCAAATGAGTGATATAGCCATTAAACAAACCAAAGACAACTCCATGACATGCACGTTATTTGACCTTCCACATGCAACTTCCATTATTGTAATGCACAAAAATGAATGTTACTAACCATAATACATCAATAAGAAAACTAGGAATACTATATGGGCTTGATGCACACTAGTCATAATGCACACTTAGAAACAAAAGTAATAATAATGATATGATATTGTCATTTATGTCAATCAACCTTGACCAACACCAAACCTGCTATATCACAATTGTTGTCATATATGCCATTAAGCCTAACATAATTGAGGCTTTGTATTTGGTAATATTCATGTAGGAAAAGAAAGTGAGAGATGATGACTAAGGTGGATTTGAACAAATGAAGTTGTTTTCCTAAGCATTGAAAACTCTATCAAACAAAGGGATCTTGTCACTATAAGCATTGAAATTGAAGTAAAACAATTGAAAACTAAAATTAATCACTTACAAAAGGAATGAAAAGATAAGAAGATTTTATCATCAATGAAAAGGTGGTTAGTCTACTCTAAAAATAGTTCCAATGTGTGTGGATGGGTACGTTTAGGTTAGGCATGGTTATGTTTCAAACCCAAACATGCCAAAATAGTTAGAGCTACTTTGGATCGATGATATCCCTTAAGAGTCTAAAGTGCAAAAATGCAACAATCTTTGATGGGCTATTACTCAAAGACCATGATGCTTAAAAACTTTCTATATAAAGCTAATACATTATGTTGGGACCCTCTATAATAACTTCTCTCACTTTTAGCTATCTTAGAGGCATTTTTTATGGTGATGACCTTTTAATTGAGGAAAAAATTATCAAATGCAAACAATGTAAAGTTGCAAAGTGGTGCAACTTTTGTTCTATAACTCATACAACCAAAAGGATTATTCCAACATGATCAGATGGGTATTTTTATGCTAGGAATGTTCCTCTTTTGCAGCCAGACACTCCAAATCACTCTGAGCTACGTTCAACTAGCACAATCCCTTAAGAGTCCAAAGTGCAAAAATGATACAATCTTTGATGGGATATTACTCAAAAAATGTGATGTTTATAGATTATTCATCTAAGGCTACAGGATTGTGTTGGGACCCTCTACAATAACCTCTCTCATATTTTTCTACCTTGGAGGAATTTTCCCATGGTGATGAGTTTTTAGTTGTGGAAAAAGTTGTTAGATGTAGGTAGTGTAAAGTTGCAAAGTGGTGCAACTTTGATTCTACAACTTTTATGACCAAACGGATTGTTCAAACATGTTAATATGGGTATGTTTACACTAGGAATGGTCCTCTTTCAAACCCAAACATGCAGAATCACTCTAAGCTATATTCAATTGGCTCAATCCCTTAAGATTCCAAAGTGCAAAAAGGAAACAATCTTTGATAGGCTATTACTCAGAAACCATGATGCTTATAGACTCTCTATATGAGGCTATGGGATCATGTTGGTACCATCTATAATAAAATCTCTCAAAGTTTGCTATCTCGGAGGTATTTTCCTATGGTGACCAGTTTTAAGTTGAAAAAAAATTGTCAAGTACAAGCAGTGTAAAGTTGAAAAGTGGTGCAAGCTTTCTTTTGCAACTTGTACGATGAAACAGACTATTCCAACACATCTGGATCAGTACGTTTACACTAGGAATGGTCCTCATTTGTACCCATACATGTTGAATCACTCTGAGCTACATTGGACCAATTATTTCCCTTAAGAGACCAAAGTGATCAAAGACAACAATCTTTGACAAACAATTACTTAGAAATCATGATGCTTACATATTCTTTGGTTGAGGCTACGGGATCATGTTAGGACCCTCTACAATAACCTTTCTCAGTTTTTGGTATCTCAAAGGAATTTTCCTGTGGTGATGAGTTTTCAATTGAGGAAAAAATTATCAAATGCAAGTAGTGTAAAGTTGTAAAGTGGTGCAACTTTCATTTTTTAAATCGTACAACCAAACAAACTATTCCAACATGTCCAGATGGGTATGTTTATGGTGCAAGAGCACCAAGTTCAAGTTATGTGATTAGGAGATCTTAGGTTGGATTTTTTCAAAATTTTGAGACATTTTTAATGTAATGAGGCCTTGTCTAGGCAACTCCAAGAGTATTAAATTTCATTTAAGTCATTTTGAGTTTATTTTGTCAAATAATCTAAAAATAGCAAAACTAGCAATATTTATTATGGCAAGATTCCCAAATGGTAGTTATGGAAGTCCAAGTGTCAACTTAGTGGAATTAGCTAAAAATAAGGTGGTAGTGGGTTGAGTCATGTTATAAATTCCTTAATAAGGCCTTGTAAGTTTTTGGAAGTGAGAGTTAATGAAAATTTTAAATTCTTCAATGCCAAAGTTCTTTGTTTCTCTGTAATTTATGATTTTTGCATCATTTACAACGGATTAGAGGCTTTGTATGAATCTGTAAAAGGTAATAATTCTCTATTGGTGATTGTATTTGGTGTGGGGCTATCTTATATTTATTTTTTATCCTTTCTTTGGTGATCACATGGAGTTTGAAGCACCTGAGAGCAAGTTTTCTAAAAACAAGTCTGAAATTGCTTCAACAAGGATTTTGAGAGTTTAAAATGCATAGAAGGCCATTCCACCTATTGTAAATGTTGTACCTCAGTGGAATGGGCCTATTTAGGTCTGAATAGGTGTTATAACTATTGGAGAGAGTAGGGTAAATTCGTTTGAGGTTATGGGCATGAAGCCAAGTTGCAAAAATGAGTGATTTTTTAGTGAAAACGAGTGAAAATGAGAGGTTTAAGGTTGCAAAAGTGTATGAAACTAGGGGGCAGAAATTTATGAAGGTTTATTAGGTTTCTTCAGTCCTATTTAAGCATGTTTTAGTTATTGGCCAAGATTTTTGAGGCCCAAGACTAAGATTTTCAAGAAACCCTCCTTGGAAGGGCATAAAAAGAGACATTTTGCAATTGGGTGATTTAGAAAGAATTTCTATATCAAGTAAAGGTGGATTCCATGGTTTTGAGACCTGGTAAGTGTTTTAACAGAAGAAAATTAGAAATTTATCAAGTTTCAAGGGTAGTTGCTTTGTAAAAGTGACCTAATTCACCTTGTAAGACGATGGTAAAGTAAAGTTTTGAAGGAGTTGATCCAAAGTGACCATAGCTGCATGTAATATATGTTTTAGAAGGGAAAAATGGGTCCTATAATCCAATTTTTTTTTGAGAATATCCTATGTGATGTTAAAATTATACCTAATTTCACCTATATGGACTACTACAAGAGTTAAGCTTGTGAATGCAAAAATTTGAGAAATCTAATGAAACAAAGTTTTCAGAGAGTTTAGTAGATTTGAACCTATGAAAATAGTCCTCTTTAAAGTATTTTAAGGATTGGTAAAAGTTTGAAATCAAGTTTGAGTGTTTGGGTGTCTTATTGGTCCTATGAGATCAAGCTACAGTAAAATGAATTGGGTTAAGTTTGAATTAATCAAGAGAGTTTTAATTTGATTAAGTAAAAGACCTCCCCTACATTGCATCAGTTGGTATTAGAGCACAATTATTATATCTTTTGAATGTTATTGGTTGAATTTTGCATAGAAGAAGGTTAGAAGTTGTAAAGACAAGATGCCTCCTAAGAATGTTGGTGCTACTAGAGAGTTGCAGGAGTTAAAAGAGGAACATTCCAAGTTATTGGAGTCTCATAATGTTGTGATAGAAAGGATTGCTTCCTTAGAAACAAGGAAGAAAAGAGATGAGGATTATGAAAGTTACTTTGAGGAAGAAGATGAAGAGTATGAAGATGTAGATGAAGAATTTGACCCTAAAAATTAGAAGCTGGTAAAATTTCTTAAGGTGGTCAAAGGTGATTCACATAACGTAAAAGTTGATTTTCCAATGTATGGTGTAAATTTGAATGATAAAGAGTTACTTTATTGGATAGCATCCTTGGATAATCACTTTGAGTGTGAAGATGTACCTGATGATAAGAAGGTAAAGATAGCAAAGACAAAACTCAAGGGACATGCATTGTTATGGTGGGACTATAAATGAGCTGAGAGGAGAAAGAAAGGTAAAGACAAGATAGTGTCATGGGATAGGATAGTTGCAAAGCTAAAAGGTAAATTTCTTCCTAAATATTTTGAATTTTAGTTGTATAAGAAAGTACAAAGTCTAAAGCAAAAAGAATTAGATGTTAAAATTTATATTGATGAATTCTATAAGTTGAGCATATGATCACGAAGACAAGAGGAGGAGGTTGAGAAAGTTGCTAGGTATTTGTGTAGTCTAAGATTCAACATTTAGGATGAATTGGTTGTGGAAAATCCAAGATCTATATAAGAATGTTTTCAATTATCCATTAGAGTGGAAGGAAAGGTAAAAAGGAGACAAGATAAGTCCATTAGAGGTAGAGGCCGCAATCAAAGAGGTAGAGGAACCTTTCATACTTCAAAGCAATCAAATGAAGAAAAAGAAGGTGAAGGCAAAGGTAAAAAGAAAATTTATGATTTCAGAGGTAGATTTATAGGTACTAAAGGAAGATTTGGAGGGGGTAGAAGTGCAAATACATTTTCAAGAAGATGCTACAATTGCAATGAGTTTGGGAATCCATCATACAAGTGCCCTAAAAATTTTGGTGCTACTTCAAGTTGGAGTGAAGGAATTGATAAGAGGGTGCAATTGGTCCAAGAATAAAGTGAAGGTGAAAAATTTCCTACCCTTCTTGGTGCTGCAAAGGTATGAGAATCATTGATGGTGAGAAGACAAGTGTGACAAACTTTTAGAGAGAAGGAACCCATGCAAAGGAGAGCTCTATTCAAGACCACATGTAAGTCCAAGGGTAAGGTATGCAAGGTAGTTATTGATTCTGGTTGCACTGAGAATATTGTCTCTAATGAAATGATTAAGAAGTTGAAGTTTCAAAAGTTTCCTCATGAAAATCCATATCAAATTTCATGGATTAATGATAGTCAATCTATCTTAGTTTGTGAGCAAGCAATGATTGAGTTTAGTATTGGTGTTTACAAAGACAAAGTGGTTTGTGATGTTGTGCCTACGAATTGTTGTCATGTCTTTCTTAGAAGACCATGGCAATATGACAAGAAAGCAATGTATGATGGTAGAAGCAATTGTTATCACATTAAACATGAAGGGAATATTTTCACACTTATTCCATTGCAAGGTAATGTGGAAGATAAGTCAAGGACAACATGGGTGATCATGTTTGGTAGGAAAGAATATGTGAAGATTGAGGGGAAAAAAGAAAGGTAAAGGAAGCCAATGCAAAGGATGAGAATGGTTTAAGATTTAAGACCAAAGTGGGTGATTTAGAGCCAAAAGTTGGGGCAGCTAAAGGCAAGGATGAATTCCTTGACAAGGTTCAAAGTGAGTTGGAAAAGTATGGTGGAATAATGATAGGGACAATCTTATGTCCCTTGGCTGCAAAAGAAGATAAAAGGAAGTATTTTATAGTTGATACAAAGGTTGGTAAGACTGAGAAGACAATTACAATAAGGATAGAAAATTCAAAGTCAATGATGAAGACAAGAGGTGAAAAGAGTGAAGATGTTTGGCAAGGACAAGCAAGCAAGTTCAAGGCAAGAGTACAATGTTTGATTCAAGGAAAGATAGTACCAATAAAATGAGCTTATGAATACCACAAAGATGAAGATTTGAAAGGTGGACCAATTCAAATTCAATTTCCAAGGGGCTTGGAAAGGCTTCAAGGCTGGGTGTATGGTGCAGGAGCACCAAGTTCAAGTTACGTGATTAGGAGGTCTTAGGTTGGATTTTTAAAAATTTTGAGAAATTTTTAATGTAATAAGGAATTTTCTAGGCCACTCCTAGATATTAAATGTCATTTAAGGAATTTTGAGTTTATTTTGTCAAATAATGTAAAAATAGGAAAACTGGCAATAGTTGTTATGGCAAGATTCTAGAATGGTAGTTATGGAAGTCCAAGTGTCAACTTAGTGGAATTAATTGGAAAATAAGGTGGTAGGGGTTTGATTCATGTTATAAATTTCTTAATAAGGCCTTGTGCATGTTTGGAAGGGAGAGTTGATGAAAATTTCAAATTCTTGTATGCTAAAGTTCTTTGTTTCTCTATAATTTATGATTTTTGCATCATTTACAGTAGATTAGAGGCTTTGTCTGAATCCATTAAAGCTCATATTTGTCTATTGGTGATAGGATTTGGTGTGGGGATGTTGTAGCTTAATTTTTCATCCTTTCTTGAGTGATTACATAGAGTTTGAAGGACCCAAGAGCAAGTTTTCTGAAAAGAAGTCTAAAATTGCTTCAACAAAGGTTTTGAGAGTTTAAAATGCATAGAAGGCCATTCCACCTATTGTAAATGATGTATCTTAGTGGAATGGGACTATTTGGGTCTAAATAAGTGTTAGAATTCTTGGAGAGATTAGGGGAAAGTTGTTTGAGGTTATGAGTATGAAGCCAAGTTGCAAAAATGAGTGATTTTTTACTGAAAATAAGTGAAAATGAGAGGTTTAAGGTTGAAAAAGTGTATGAAACTTGGGGGCAGAAATTTGGGTATGTGCAGGATCATCATGGAAAAAATAGGCCCTTAAGTGGCAAAAAATTTAGAAAAATTAGTGTTAGGCAATTTGACTTAAAAATTTGAATAAGTTATGTATATTATTTCAAAACTATGTAAGAATAGAATATATAGAAAATTGAATGTAGTTTCTAAACTACTAGGTTTATTTAAAAATAAATAAAATCTATTTGGTGAAAATTTGAAATTTCAATGTAGTAGTACTTAAATTTCGGGGAAAAATAAGAAGTAGGTGTCTTTGACCATCCTAACCATAATAAAATGATAATTATTTTTTATCAAATTTTATATATAAGTAGAGGACTCATGTCTAGATGTGATGCATATTTTTTGTAATTTTTTTCCAAGTAAATAATTAATTATGAATTTTTATTACACAAAAATATAAAAACTTATTATGGCCACCTTAACTTGGTCAAAACTTCATGAAATTTAATTTTTCTTTTTTAAATCCTATAGTGTGTGAAGCATAGAATGTGATGCATGTTTCAGATTCAAAAAATGTTATACCATTCGAAAGTTATAGATGTTTTTCAATCAACCTATCGATTAGGACTTTAGTCGTAATTCTAATGGAAAATGAATAATAATTATTTATTAAATTCAAATTAAAGAACCCTTTTTGTTTCATCAATTTTGGGTAAAGAAAAAGTCGTCAGCCACATACCCTACAAATACCCATAATATTGCCACTTTTTGGCCCATCATGATCCTATACATACCCATTTCTGAAGGTGTTTTAGGTGTTTCCAAACCTATTTAAGCATGTTTGAGTTATTGGCCAAGAATTTTGAGGCTTGGGACTAAGATTTTCAAGAAACCCTCCTTGGAAGGGCATAAAAAGAGATTTTACAATCAGGTGATTTATAGAGTTTCTCTATCAAGTAAAGGTGGATTTCATGGTTTTGAGACCTGGTAAGTGGCTGACCAACATATAATTATACATTCATCAAATTTCAATGGTATTTTCTTTGTAAAAGTGGCCTAATTGGCCTTGTAGGACAATGGTGAAGTCAAGTTTTGAAGGAGTTGGTCCAAAGTGACCATAGCTACATGTAAGATATGTTTTAATCAGTCCCTCTCTTGCTCTCTCTCCCTCTCTCACTCTCCCTCTCTCCCACTCTCCCTCTTCTCTCTGTCTCTCCCTCTGTCTCTCCCACTCTCTACTCTC
>VDFB02000015.1:389998958-390202220 GCA_007258455.2 Sequoia sempervirens | reverse complement strand
CATACATGACACACCACCATACATATACATAAAAACATATGAAAAAATATTCAAAAAAGTGGCATTTAACTAAAGGAAGACATAATGTGAGCATGTTATGTGTTTCTAGACATGTTCCCTAGAGAAGCAAAAAAATTCAAAACTAATACATAACTCGCTCACGTTATATTTTTCTTCAAGAATAACTGAGCCTTAGATTTGATATTTCCCTTGGAATACCAACCCAAAGGCTTGGAGGGCATTCCCAACAACCAGAGACGTGTTTTTTGCAAATTCTACAATTTTTCACATAATCGGGTTTGTGGTCACCGTCAGGATTGCATCTAGTTCAATATTGAAAAAATTGAACACATGGGTAATGTTAAGCTCTCTCTTAGCTTTCCAATGATGTAATTTTTTTCACTTTCTGACAACATTAGGCTCTTCATCCATAATTTATTTTGTTTGTATGTCTGTTTTTTGTCAAAAAACAATGTTTGGTATTTTTTTCGTTATAAATTAAACATTCATCAAAATTTCAAATAAATTACATTTTTAGAAACTACACTCCATTCTACAAATTTTAAAAAATAAAATTTTTAAAAAATCTATTACTTTCCAAAATTCGTAGGGGGAGCACGGCCAAAATTCTGCTTTTTAGGAAGTTCCCAATTAGAAAATTAGTAAAAAATCAAATATTCATTAAAAAATTATTAGAAAAATTGTGCATCAACTAGATACTATTAACTAACTTCTGACCATAGCAATTTTTAAAATACTACAAAAAAGTTCACCGTGCTAGGGTCATACAAGAGTTGCTATGTTTTTTTTTTTTCTAACAAAAACAACAACAATTTTTGTACATCCCTCTTTTGAACCCCTTAATCTCAATCATTTTCAAAATAAATTAGTAGTTTAAAAAGTAGACTCGGAGCACTTCGATCCTTCTTTTTATTCCATCTCAAGATTTTGAGTGTAGCTATCCTCAATTTCATGTCCAAGGTCAGTATTTTCTTATTTCAGAAAAAAAGTGGCCACTTAAGCCCCCTTTTTGGGAACCATCTTGGTGCACTTACCCGTATGTGGCCGAAAACTTTTTTTTCCCCAAAATTGATGAAACAAAAAGTGTTTATAAAGGAGATTCTCATATTTCCACCAATATAAATTATGTTTTACTTTTAATTTAAAAAATAATTATTATTCATTTTCTATTTGAATTCGACTAAAGTCCTAATTGATAGGTTGATTGAAAAACATCCATAGCTTTCAAAAAGTATCACATTTTTTGAATTTGAAACATGTGTCACATTCTATGCTGCACATACTATAGGATTAAAAATGGAATTTCATGAAGTTTTGACCAAGTTAAGGTGATCGGACATACGGTTTTTATATTTTTAAATGTTGTGATAAAATTTCATAATTAATTATTTACTTGGAAAAAAATTACAAAAAAATATGCATCACATCAAGACATGATTCATCTACTTATATCTAAAATCTTATAAAAAAATATTATCATTTTATTATGGTTAGGCTGGTCAGAAAGAAACCTACTTATTTTTTCCCTAAAATTTAAGTGCTACTACATTGAAATTTTAAATTTTCACTGAATAGATTTTAAAAAAAAAAAACCTAGTATTTTAGAAATTACATTCAATTTGATACATATTCTTTTCTTACATATTTTTGAAATAATCTATATAACTTATTCAAATTTTTACATCAAGTTGCCTATGATTTTTTTGAATTTTTCGCCACTTAAGGGCCTATTTTTTCCATGATGATCTTGCACATACCCATGGGATAGATGTTATGACATGTCTATAATATGAAGATGTAGATCATATGGATGTATTTCTTTTTATGTACTTTTCCATACAAGTAATGTTCATGATATAGATATTTATGAATGATAATGCAATGTATTAAGATGCTTAGAATAAAAAATCTATATTATTTGAAACTGTAGACACCTAAAAATGGTATGGAGAATCTAATTAATTAAATACGATTTATTTAATTAATTAATCTTAATTCATCTACTTGGTAAATAAATAGAAATATTTATTTATATTAAGTTCACTATTAATTCATCTATTTTATCATATTATTTTCCTCTTAATTAAATAAACAAAATTAAATACTTTGTTTTATTTAATTATTACCATTATTATTTCTTCTATACTTTATCCATCAATTCTATCCTAAAATTTAAATACACAACTTCAATAGTTGATATTATTTAATTATCTCAACATATTTCTTCTTAATTAAATAAAGATATCCTCAACTCTTTAATTTAATTATCATATTCCTTCTATTTTAATTTAATAAACAACTTCTATAGTTTGTTTTATTAAATTATTTATCTCTTTTGTTGCTAATTTAAATAAACCACAAATATTTAAATAATGCATAAATCAAATCCCTCTATTCACTCACCAATAAAATTAGATTTTTCAAATCTAATTAATACAACTGGCATTCACGGGAAGAGCCTCGGGGACAAACTTGCAGGAAATCCTCTCAATCTTCTGCCTCAAATCTTTCCTCTCATCTTTCCTAGTGTTTTCATGGGGAGGAACAATCCCCCATGATCAGCTCCACCTTCTCATCTCATACCATTCAAATCTCCAAATTTAATCTCAGCCTCTATTGTGTTACCCCTATACAAATGTGTTGCCGAAAATCTATATATACAACCTTGTGAAGCATCAAAATCATTCGAGAAGATCTGATAATTATCATCTTTTATGAAAACTTACTCTACAGGAATTAGTACTCAAGCAACCAAGCAATCATAATCATTTAGCATTAGCATTTTAGTATCATAGTATCATGGCATCAATAGATTTCATATCACGACAGCAGCATCATAGTTTCTTTTTACTGTAGCTTTCATCCATCAGGCTTCATTTACAATAGCATCATATCATCTAGAATTCATTAGAAATAATCACATCACAGCATTTAGCATCCATTCCATTCTCTAGATAGGCATTTTAAATAGTTACAGTGCTTACAAACCTAAGAGCTTTTGTAATTTGATAAATCTTTGGAGATAGGAGACAATGAGATGCTTTCAGGATTTTCTGTGTTTTAAATTAGTTTAATTCATGCTTAATTCTGATGGGAAGGTTTCATTAAGAGGTGTATTTAATTGTAGTTTGTTTACATTTTCCACAATTACAAAAACAACTTAAATGATAATGGTGATGCTATTGATTCTTCATTATTATGATATGCTATGATGATGCGATATGTATGTATGATGATGATTTGTGGATGTAGGGTGGATGCACAATGATGTTTTATTGACTATCATGATCTACCAAGTTAGTGTACAAAGAATATGGAAGAATAAGATGAATGATTTGACCATTGATCTTGAAGACTGATTTAAAATTCCAACAAGCAATGATCTACCAAGATTTATTTGATATGGTGATGAGAGAGAAGATGATTTTCTCATATGTTGGGATTGGGATTTTTTGTCATTCCTTATGTTTGAAATAACACATAGACACAATGTATCATGGTATTGAAAACTAGGATGACGTATCTAGTGATAATGGACTTTGACCCTACAAATAGACATGATAGTTCTTATTCACACCTTGACATACAGAAACCTTATTGGAATGTAGTTTAGAAGTTTAGAATATATTATACCAAAGCATATGCAATAGTCAACAATCTACCCTAAACAACCTCCCTACACACAACTAATAAAGTATGTGCTAATATTATTTTACAAGAATACCTACAAGCACATCAAACAAAAGATAATGATCAATGCCCCATTCTTTTCTCTCTAAATAATTGAGACATCATTGAGAGGTCCTCATAATGGGTCAATAAGATAAATCATAAGAAAATATCAAAGATAAACAGTCATTGTTATCTATATCTCTCGCCAATTTAACTTAGCTAATGTGATTTCTGACGTTGAGGTCCATCGTAGGAGGGATGCATCCTAAGACATGTTATCAAATGGTTTTATTGTGATTGGGTGTGTGATAGGTTGTTGATACAAACTCTATTTACTCATTTACTTGTGATCTAAACTTTAGATTATGACACTTAGGTTACTCACTTTACGACTTGCAACACTTGCTTTCTATTTGTTTTACCAAAGTTTGAAGATGATGGTTGACTTATGATGGGTGAAAGTTTATTGTAGGTGAAAGTGAAATGGGATGGATGGTTTTGGGATTTTCTAGAATATTTCAATATTTTTGGTGTTTTGAAAAAATGTTGAGGTTATTTTTTATCTTTTTGAAAGTTTATGTTAATGTTTTAGTTTTCAAATTATTTAAGGATATTTAGTGTTTTTCAAGGTTTTCCAATGTTTTGGTGTTTTTTGAGATTTTGAATGTTTAGGGTGTTTCTAAGTTTTCAAATGTTTTTTGTGGTTTCTAAGTTTTTGAATGTTTAGGGGTTTTATGAGATTTCAACCAAGAACCTAACCTAACAGACTATCCTAGGGGCCTCGGGGACATATCAAAGATTAGTCTTGCCTATTTTATACACACAGAGACCACGTAGTTCGATTGAATTAATAGTTATTAAATGATGAGATATGAACAGTTGATGGATTGCTAGTTTATTATGACAGAATCCTAAATGACTAACCTAGGGTGTCACATGAGCACATCAATGATGTCCTTGCCTATGTTCAAGCTTAGAGACAATGTTGTTTGGCATGGTGCTATTTTTGGATTTTTGATTTTTTTACATTTTTAGGTATTTTGATGTGTTTCGAATGTTTTGGATTTTGACTACAATATTTGAATTTTTTTTTTTGGATTTTAGTTGTATATGATTTTGATATTTTTAGATTTTGATGAGTTTTTATGAATGTTTTTGGAATTTTCAAGAGATTTCCAATACCCTTAAGATATACAAGAACTTTATCCAATCCAAAATGAATTTCCCTCAACGTGAGGCAATAGACTACCTCGATATAGGAAAGAAAAGTTAACCTTTAGAATATGGCAAGTAGTACTAAATGAGATACAAAACTTCACAACATCAAGCTATGATACAAATGAAGATGGGTGATGGAATAAATATGATGAATGATCTGATGGATGGATGCAATGCAAAGAATGATAGGATAAAGAGCCAAAGATAGATGGAGGTTCTTTATTTATGAAATTCACCTGCTTGTCAGGTTTCACCATGGTACTTTCGCAAAGCACCATCAAAGTGGTTTTCACTAGAGAACGATTGTTTTTCTTCACTTTTTTCAATCCTTTTTCTCATTTTCTCATTTTTGATCATTTTTTGATTCTTTTAATTTTCAAATTTACACCCTTCAAGCCTAGGCATAAAACTTCTGATATGTAGACTATTGGTTGGTTCCTACAAGGGATCAATTTCAAGCATTGATAATTAGTATGCTCTCAATCTATAGCTTGTTATAAAGACAAATGGACCTAACTAGTTAGGCTCAAACTTTCCTTTAGTGTCCTAATCTAGAAAATTCTTTTGATTCTACTTTAGGACAAGATCCCCTCCCTAGAAAGACCAATTCTTGGTCTTCTTGTTATAGCTCCATTTTATTAATGAAATGATTAAGGGTGTCAAGATGATGCTCATCCAATAATTATATCTAATTTAGCCGAGATACTTTGTACCTTCATTTGTGATTATATTTTGTAGTGACACTCATACTGAAGGAAGCTTGACCTCAATAGGTAGGATGGCTTCTAATTTGTAGACCAAGGAGAATGAGGTTGCACCTGTAGGTGTACACATGTTGGTTTGACTGGCCCAGAGGGTGGGATTTAACTATAGATGTCAATCATGGCCAACTTCATTGACCATTTCCTTTAGTATTTTTAGAATAGTCATGGGTAATATGGGGTAGAGAACCAATGTAGGATGTTGAATTTTTGACATAGCTAGATTTCACATTTTGATTCTTGAAGGTGTTCTATTTTTAGAGATAAGGGTTTGTAGAATACCATAACGATAGATAAGGTAATTCAAGACAAATTTGGTAATTTTCTTTTCCATTATGTAGGTCATAGGAATGGCTTTGACCCACTTGATAAAGTATTCAATGGCCATGACAATGAAGTTATGGCCCTTATATAAGGTGGGATTAATCTTTCCTATGAGGTCAAGCTCCCACTACAAGAAAGGCCAAGGTGTGACCATTGGTTGCAACTCTTGACCTAGAGCATGAATATGATCTACATGTTATTGAAACTATACACAATTTTGCATGTATTGATGGGCTTCTCTTTCCATGGTTGACCAATAATACCCTGTCCTCAATAGTTTCTTAGCTAAATTCATACCACTAGAATGGGAAATACATATGCCTTCATGTACTTCTATTAAGTCAATCAAGGCCTCCTCTTGGTTGAGACGTCAAGTAATGTCCCTTTGATGCTTTAGTGGCATAAAGTATCACCTAGGATCATGAATCAGGATGGCTTCTTAACAAAGGTATTTTTAAGGTTGGAGGTGATGTTGGAAGGGAGGGTCCCTCTACTAAGGTAGGTGAATATATCATGATACCATGGGAAACCAAGACCAATGATGACACACACAAATTCAAATTCATGGATCTCGAAAGCCAATACAAGAAGTTGTTCTACCAAGAATCCACATTGAAGGAAGTTGTGCAAAATATCTAACAATGATCCAATTATCGCCACGACATCTACTGCTCGATTGTTCATGTAAGGAATCTGCTCAAAATTTATTTCTATAAAAAAGTCCTTGAGAATTTCTGCCATATTTTTATAAGGAGTGAGTTTATCATCCTTGGTTTGGTAGTCTTCATTGATTTGATTGATAACCAACTGTGAGTCTCCTTAGGCTTTCATCTCTTGTATGTACCATTTAATTGCTATCCTTAGACCCATTATTAGGGCTTCATATTCCACAATATTGTTAGTACATGAAAAATGATAGTTAGTATGAATTAGGAATACAATCGACTTGAGGGGTGATAAAAATAATACCTACCCCTTATCCATGTTGGGTGAATGATACATAAAAGTAAATTTTCCACTAATCTATTGTATTGACAAGGAACACTGATTCATCAAGAAATTCAGATATCAAAGGGTTTTCTATGTAAATAGGTGCTTCTACTATTTGGTCATCAATCACTTCTTTGATTATCTTGCACTCCACATACTCTATGTCAATTTCAGTCAAGATAATTACCCATTTGACCAATTCACCCCATGACAATTGCTTTGGATAATAGGTATTTTAATGAGATGATCTTTGCAATAAGTTTGATTTGATGCAATAGCATGCAATGTCTAAGCTTTTGTGAGGAAAAAACTACCACTAAGCATGCTTTCTCAATGGATGGGTAATTCATTTCATAGCCTACTAAGGTCCTACTAATGTAATAGATGGATCTTTCCTTTCTACTTTCATCATATGCTAGAAGAGAACCTAGTGTTTTTGATGTTGTTGAGATATACAAGATTAATGGTTTGTTCATTATCAGAAACAAGAGCACTGGAGGTATTAATATGTAGTCCTTGATCAGCTAGAAATCTTTATCACACTTTCCATCCCACTTGTAAGTTATTCCCTTATGGAGAAGATGAGAGAATACATAAATTTTCTCTAATAATTGCACTATGAACCTTCTAATGAACTGCAACCTTCCTTGTAACCCTCTCATTTGTTTCAAAGTTTGTAGTGGTTCAATGTCCATAATGGATTTTACTTTTGTTGGATCAATCTCTATCTCTCTTTGTGATAAGATATAGCCAAGAATTTTTCCTGATGTAACCCCAAAGGCATAGTTTTTCGAGTTTAGCCATACCTTATACTCTTTGAGTCTATTGAAGATGGGTCCCAATAGCTCTATTGCTTACTTATTTTTTTTGACTTGGCCAAGATATCATCCATATAGTCTTCAACTATTTTGTGGAGCATTTCATGAAAGATGAGGGTCATTACTCTATGATATGTTACAACTACATTCTTCAGCCTTAATGGCATCATGTTCTGACAATATGTTCCCCATGAATGCATTTTTGTGTTGATCCTCCTTGGCTATCATGATTTGATTATAGCCTAAAAAACCATCCATGAGTGATAGTATTTCATTCAAAGCTATTAAATCAACAATGATGTTGATGTTAGGAAGAGGGATATCATCCTTCAGGCATGCATTGTTCAATTCTCTAAATTTTTTTCTTATTCTAATGCCCTTAGTGGATTTGGAGACTAGTACCAAGTTTGAAACCCACTCAAGATAGTATATTGGTCCGATGAATCCAATGTCAAGAAGCTTATATAACTCAAGTTTCACTAAGAGTGTTATTTTAGGTTGTATCTGTCTCAACTTCTAATTCACTAGTTTGGCTTAAGGATAGACTGCTAAGTGATGCACAACCACTTCTAGATTGATCCCTCACATATCTATGTATGACCATGCAAAGTTGTATCTTCTCTCTTTTAGGAATGTTGCTAGGTTATTTTATTCTTCATCTAAAAAGTATTTGACATAGAAAATTATCTTGGGTGCTTTTTGGTTCTGACATTTACTGGAGTAGCCTTTTCTACTAGTGCTATTGACTTCTCTAGATGCATTGCACTAAGGGGGAGATTGAATTCCTCATCCTTGGGCACCTCAAAGAGGTTTTCACATGCAAATGCATCCTTTCTCTTTACCATTTTAGGATCAAAAGTGCAACATGATGTGGTTTTCACTAAAAAATTTGCATGTTAGTTGCATGTCATCAATTTTGTGACTAAAGGATTTAGTCATCTCCCCATAGTATGCATGGGTGTCTAGCTCTTTATCAAAACCATATTTGTGATATAACCATGGTAAGTTGTTTTGAATTCCCATGAATTCTGAGATTGCTTCATTATTTTTGAATAAATCTAGAATTGTTGGTCCTCATTGGTCCCAGTCAATGGGTTGGGGATATACTAGGCTTAATTCAATGGTTTGGTCATTTGGGGTAAAGGATATTATAGATATCATGAAGAGAGTTTTTTCTCAAATAGGTTAGCAAAATCAAGAGGGAAGTCATCTAGGGTAGTATCACACAATGTTGGTAACCAAAAGGAAGCCTTGACCCATTTAGCAGTACCTTTTCCAATAAGGGTAACCTTGTTGGAAAAACAAGCACCGACAACTAAGAGGGGGGGTGAATCAGTTTTTACATAATATTGAAATTTTCAAAATTTACTTAACTAACGTCAGATCTAATGAAAGAATAATAAATCATCAACACTCAATACATTAGAAACACAAATAACACCAATATTTTTACGTGGAAACCCTATTAGGGGAAAAACCACGATGGATGTTAGTCCATAATATTATACCTTGTTAAAAGTATAATGAAAATAATAAGAGGAATGCACATGCATTTAGGCACACTACCTAGAGGTCACTACTCAAAAACAAAAGGGGCTCATTTCCCAACAATAGGATTAAATCTAAAGGGGGCTCACTACCCAACAATAGGATTAAATCCAGAGGGTATGAACTAAGAAAATAGCTTCTACACAAGCTTGATTACAGTTCTAGTTAAGCATGGAAAAACTCCTTCACTCTTCACTCTCACTCTTCTTAGCAATCAAATGAATAGATCAATGCTTGCACAATATCTGGATTTTCTCACAACACACACACTACTACTCCCTCACACATTCACTTTGCTCAACCAATCACTCATATATATATATCCACAACATGGAATTACATCAACCACTTTGTTGACCAAAAAATATAAAACATAATTACAATGTCGGCCCAAGTTAACAATTAAATTTTCAATGTGAATCAAACATCATTGGTCAATACTATAATATGAACCAAAATAGTATCCATGAGTATGAAAAAAATTCAAATTTCAATCTTCAAGGATTTGCATTACATTACCACCATCATGTCAGCTAAGAACATGAAATCTTGAACATGCATAGGAAAAATATTCAACCATGATCACACCGATCAACACAGACATACACAAATGATGGAGAAAGATCTGGAAGCATCCACAACCACCAAGAACTAACAAAGAGGCACCCACAACAACTAAGATTACTAGAATTACACAAACTCCAATCAGGAACACTGATAGAGACCACAGAAACATAGTCAGAACACAACACGATCAATTCTACATGCAGACCTCTAAAAATTCTGTTAGATAAACTAGATACTCTCATCAATAAACCCTTTAGTCCACAACAATTGATCTTCAATGTACAAAGAAAAAAATCTTCATGACCTTTATTGTTCTACTGGTAACCTACAACTCTTACTTTCATAGTTTTCTCCATATCCTTGACATATACAGCCTTCAGTACAATAATGCTAATAGTGTTGACATCAATGACAACCACAACATCCAACAATCTCCCCCTCTGGCATTGATGGCAACACATGATGTGAAAAACAATCAACTCAACTCTTAATCAACCCTTACTCCCCCTTAGATTCTAATTCTTCTTCCTCAACTTCTTCTACATGTTCTTCTCCCCACAAGACTCTTCTCCCTAGATAATTCTTAGTTTTTCACATCTATCTTCTCTCCTTTGACATCAATGGAAAAGGTAAGAATTACCTTTCCACATACAAGCTCTGAACCACATATCTGCACATCTAACTACTCCCCCTGAGTAGCAGCCATAGAAACATCAATCATGATTATAAAATATCTATGAGGCACACATATTGATGCAAGTAAATGCATCTCTTAGTTTTTTATTAGGAGGGGTAATCACCCCTAGCATTCCTCTTAAATACTCAAAAGTATCCTTTGGTAATGGCTTAGTGAAAATGTCTACAACCTATTCTTTGGTAGGCACATATTCCAATCTGACTTCTTTCTCATTCACTTTCTCCCTCCAGAAGTGAAACTTGATTGGAAATAGGTTCTTCATATACCACACTGATATGTTTCAACATTTGTTTCATCCACATCACTTGAGTATAGTTGTTTGCAGCAGCAATATATTCTACTTCAATAGTACATAGAGAAATGGAATTCTATTTTTTACTCAACCAAGACACCAACTTCTTTCCTAGGAAAAAGAAGCCACCACTAGTGTTCTTCCTATCATCTACATCTCCTTCCCAATCCACATCAGTATATGCACTTAAAGCGATATCATCATCCTTTGGATACCAAAGTCCAAAATCAATAGTTCCTTTTAGATCTCTGAATATTATCTTAATAGTAGTCACATGTGATTCTTTTGGTTCAACCTAAAATCTAGCAAGCATACACACAACATTCATTATGTCTGGTCTGGTATGAGTTAAATAGAGTAATCCACCAATCATTGACCTATATATTGTTTGATTTTCCTTAGGAGATTCATCATTATGTGTTAACTTGCATCCGATTACCATGGGAGTACCAACTAGCTTTAAGTCTTCCATGTCAAACTTCTTTAGTAGCTCTCTCACATATTTGGACTGAGATATGAAAATCCCTTTGTCTAACTAAGTAACTTGCATTCCCAGAAAGGACTTCATTTCTCCAATCATACTCATCTCAAATTCACTCTGCATTTCATCAGTAAACTTCATACATAGATTATCATATCCTCCAAAAATAATGTCATCAACAAAGACCTCAATTATTAACTTTTTCATTATCCATCATGAAATACAAGTTGCTATCAGTAGTACCTTTATTGAATCTAAGCCTTAGTCAGTATTTGTCTAATCTAGCATAATAGGCTTTGGGGGCTTGCTTAAGTCCATATAGATCTTTCTTCAATTATAAAACCATGTCTTCCTTGTCAGTTAGTTGAAATCCATCTGGTTGTTCAATATAAAATTCTTCTTCCAATTCCCCATTTAGAAAGGATGAATTCACATCCATTTGATAGACTTTATAGTTCTTATAGGTAGCATAAGCAAGAAATAATCTAACAACTTCAATTTTAGCAACAGGGGCAAAGGTTTCTCCAAAATCAATACCCTCCATTTGTGAATACCCTTTACATACCTATCTTGCTTTATTCCAAACCACTTCACCTTGTTCATTCAGCTTATTCCTAAAGAACCACTTAGTACCAATCACTTTTTTTTCTTTAGGTATGGGAACAAGCATCTATGTAACATTCTTTTCAATCTACTTTAGTTCTTCCTTCATAGATTCAATCTAGTGTTCATCATTGCAAGCTTCATTGACACCTTTAGGCTCAATCTTGGAAATCAAGCAATACTCTTTGGAAATCCTTCTTCTAGTTTGCACTCCTTTATTCTTTTCTCCTATAATTTTATTTTCAAAATGATTTAGCTTTAAATACCTTGGAACTTTAGGAATTTCTTGGGCTTCTAGTTCTTCTATTCTTTCTTCTACATTTGTACTTGTTTCTACTTCCTAACTTACTTGATTTATTGGAACAAAATGAGGTTGTTTTACCAAAACATATGGCACAATTTGAATTTGATTCCACATCTGAGTATTTTTTCCTTGGTGTGCATTATCTTCATTTGAATCATATCCACAATATCTGGATGATCTAGCAAAGTCCTCATCAACTCTATCATTTTCACTTTCAACCATCTTTCTGAATCTTCTATTATAGCACCAATAGGCCTTTCTTTTAGTAGAGTAACCTAGAAATATTCCTTCATCACTTCTTGCATCAAATTTTCCTATATCTTCATCTCTCTTAATGTAACACTTGCTTCCAAAGATCTTGAAATACTTAATAGTAGGAATATAACCAAACAATAGTTCAAAAGGAGTCATACCGGAATTACTATTGAAATTTACCTAGTTCAAACTGTACATAGTAGTACTTACAGCTTCACTCCAATATATGTGAGGAACTTTTCCTTCTATCATTGTTCTAGCAGCATCCAATATATGTGAGGAACTCACCACCTTTTTCTAACCTTAAGCATTTTATTTTTAGACCTTTCTCATTTTTTTCCATAGCTTTGAAAATTTTGATCTTTTCTAATGCTTCATATTTTTCTCTTAAGAAAGATACCCATATCATCCTAGAATAATGATCAATAAGCAACATAAAGTACCTTTCACCATGAATACTTCTAACTCTGGAGGGACCATAGAGATCAATATGCACCAACTCCAACAAACCATTTGTATGATTTTGTTTGCTCCAGAAAGAGACTCTGGTCTATTTTCCCATCTAACATTCCTTGCAAATTGTGTTAGTAGGCTTCACAAGCTTAGGTAGATCTCTTACTGCTTTAGTGGAGCTTACTTTGACAATGTTATCAAAATTCACATGACATAGCCTCCTATGCCATAACCAACTTTCATCTACTTGAGAAATTAAACAACTTCACTAGCACTATTTAGGTGAAAAATATTACCTTCTGTCTTTTTACCTGATGCAATTACTTTTCCTAAACTTCCAAGTATCCTACAACTTCCATCTTTGAACTGAAGATCATAACCCTTGTCCACCATCTTTCCAACATTCAATAGGTTGTACTTCAAGCCTTCAACATAAAGGACATCATTAGTGTTGTGTTTACCACCAAGAAAAATAGGTCCTCTACCATGAATCACACCAACATTGTTATCTCCAAATCTTACATCCTCATTGTCATACTTTTCTAGACTTACAAATTTTCTTTTTTCACCACTCATATGATGTGAGCATCCAATGTCAATAACCCACTCATCCTTATCTTCAATTCAGGCTGCAAGATCTTTCTCAACTTTAGCAGATTCAGTAGCCACAGGACTATTTTCAATGGCAGCAATGAAAACCCATTCATCTCCATTTTCATCATCTTTATTAAACTCATCATCAATCACTCCTTCAACATAGTAACATTTATTTTGCAATCTAGACTTGTTAAGCTTAGATCTAGGAACTCTTTTAGGACACCTTGATGCAAAATGACCTATTTTAGTGCAATAAAAATATTTAATAGGAAACACTCCTTGATACTTACCTTTTCCTCTACCTTCTTTCTTCACAATCAATGCTTCCAATTCTTCAATTTCTCTTTCATCATCTTCAAGTTGTTTTAATTCTTCATCATACTTGGATGAATTTCTAGAACACTCTCCTGGATCATATCTTTGCTTGTTTCTTCAAGCCATAGTAGCCTTGAATGGAGATTTGGTCTTGGGAACAAATTCACCAAATTCACTCAACTCAAAAGCAGCAAGTTTACCAATCAATGTATCTCTTGTCATATTTGTCAATGATCTAGTCTCTTCAATAGCATGAGCCTTTGCTTTGTAGGAGGGAGGTAATGATCTAAGCATTTTGGCTACAATTTTATCCTCTTCTAGGGTACCGCTGGCACATCTAAAACCCATCACTAGTTCATTTACTCTTTGCATAAAAGAGGAAATATTTTCATCTTCACCCATCTTCAAATTTTCATACTTCCTTTCAAGCTCTGTATCCTAGCCATTGACACATGTGTATCTCCTTCATACAAAGTTTCCAACTTCATCCAAATCTTATGAGCTATCTTTAGACCTAGCACATTTGTCATTTTTGAATCTATCAAAGCACTCAGCAAAGCTTCCATAGCCCTGATGTTATTCTCGGCCTCTTTAATCTCATTGACAGTGGAAGGACCATTCTAAGGAATAGCATATGCATTCTTAGTAATCTTCTAGAAGGGTTCACCAATACACCTCAAATGACACTCCATGCTAGCTTTCCACAATGAGTAGTTTGTTCCATTGAATCTAGGATTGTCCTTTTTGTATGATGCCATTTTAGATCACCTTGAGCTCTTAAACTTATTTAGAGGAACTTAGCTCTGATACCAATTTTTGGAAAAAACAAGGACAAACAACTAAGAGTGGCTTGGGTATGTGTAGGATCATCATGGAAAAAATAGGCCCTTAAGTGGAAAAAAATTTAGAAAAATCAAAGTTAGGCAACATGATGTAAAAATTTGAATAAGTTATCTATATTATTTCAAAAATATGTAACAATAGAATCTGTAGCAAATTGAATGTAGTTTCTAAACTACTAGGTTTATTTTTTATTTTTAAAAATCTACTTGGTGAAAAATTAAAATTTCAATACAGTAGTAATTAAATTTTAGGGAAAAAATAAGTAGGTGTCTGTCTAACCACCCTAACCACAATAAAATGATAATATTTTTAAAAATTATTTTAGATATAAGTAAAGGACTTGTGTCCCAATGTGATGTGTATTTTTTGTAAAAAAAAATTCATGCAAATAATTAATTATGAATTTTTCATTACAACTTTTAAAAAATATAAAAGACTCATATGGCTGACCACCTTAAATTCGTCAAAACTTCATGAAATTCATTTTTTTTGTAATCCTATAGTATGCGAAGCATAGAATGTGATGCATGTTTTGGATTAAAAAATGTGATACTATTTGAAAGCTATAGATGTTTTTCAATCAGCCTATCAATAGGACTTTCATCATAATTCAAATAGAAAATGAATAATAATTATTTATTAAATTCAAAGTAAAGCATAATTTATATTGGTGGAAAGTTGAGAATCTCCTTTAAAAACCCTTTTTGTTTCATCAATTTTGGGTAAAAAAAGTTGTCAGCCACATGGGCCATCATATCACTTACATATCACCACTTTTTGTCCCATCATGGTCCTTCACATACCCAAGTGAATCAATTGTCATAGAATATTAAACTTTTTAAACTTTACTTAACTGACTTCAGATCTGATGAAAGAATAATAAATCATAAACACTCAACACATCTAAAACAGAAAGAACACCAAGATTTTTACATGGAGACCCTATTAGGGGAACAACCATGGTGGATGTTAGTCTGCAATATTATACCCTATTAAAAGTATAATGAAAATAATAAGAGGAATGCACATGCATTCATGCACGCTTCCTAGAGCTTACTACTCAAATATAAAAGGGGCTCACTTCTCAACAATAGGATTAAATATGAAGGGTATGAACTAAGAAAATAGCTTTTGCACAAGATTGATTATAGTTCTAGTTAAGCACAAAAAAACTCCACTCTTCACTCTCACTCTACTTAGCAATCAAATGAATAGATCAATGTTCACACAATCTCTAGCTTTTCTCACCACACACACACTACTACTCTCTCACACACTCACATTTCTTAACCAATCACTCATATATAAATCCACATCATAGAATTACATCAACCACTTTGTCGGCTAGAAAATATAAAACATAATTACATTGTCGGCCCAAGTTAACAATTAAATTTTCAATGTGAATCAAACATCATCAGTCAATACTATGATACGACCCAAAACAATATCCACGAGTGCACCAAAAATTAAAATTTCAATCTTCAAGGATCCATAATACGTTACCACCATCATGTCAGCCAAGAACATGAAAACTTGAACATGCATAGGAAAAATCTTTGACCACGAGCACACCAATTAATGCAGATGTACAAGAATGATGGATAATGATCTAGAAGCATCCACAAACACTAGTAACTAATAAAGAGGCATCTGCAACAACTAAGATTACCAAAATTACACAAAATCCAATTAGGAACACTGACATAGACCACATAAACATAGTCAAAATACAACATGATCAATGACAACCACATATCAGCAACATAACCACAACATCCAACAAACCTTGCTAGTAGTACATCTAAGGTTGAGATTATTTAGATATTTCTTAGGAATGATGGGTTCTGGAACACCTTTGTCATTTTTTCCCAATTTCTCATTCTTGTTGTATCCCCAACTCTTCATTAGCTACAAGCCTTTGTTATCATCTTCCATGGGAAGAACAGGGATGGGTCAGTCAAGACGTCCTCCTCATTGACATAATTTGTTCAAATCCCCCCACTTGGTGAAGGTAGTAGCTTCCATCTTTATTTTTTTAGCCACTTTGTTGATAGGTGTTGGTTTCCCATGAGATTTGGGGAAAAGAGGTAGCTCTCCCAACACAAAAATGTTCTTTTGTAGTTTATAATTTCCAGAACCATCATCTTGGATCACTATTTTGATGTCGAGAATGGTCTACATAAAGGTTTTTTTTATTTATGAGGTGGATGAATGGGATGATGGGTCAACAAATGAGGAGGATAGTGTAGGTCCATCATTTTTAGGGATTTGGGGTATTTTTAAAAATTGGCCTCAAGATTCTTGTAGTAGTAAAAGGGATCAGGATCTCTGTGGATGACAACTTCTTTGTCCTCAAAAGGAAACTTTACACATTGATGATAGGTCAAAGCTACAACTTTTAGGGCATGAATCCAAGGTTGGCCAAATAAGATATTGTAGGGAGATCAAGGTCTAACACTTGGCATGTGGTCTTTGTAATGATAGGCCCTACTTGGATGGGTAGTGTGATGATGAATTGTGATGCTTGTTCTTGATTTTCATATGCTCTAATGGTTGTACTCTTTTCTTTCTCAATATTATCTTTTGAATAACCCAAGTTATTGATCAACTAAAGGTTACAAATGTTTAGACTAGCACCTCCATCTACTAAGACTCTTTCAACCTTGTTCTTATGAAAAATGACCTTAAGGTGGAAAGCATGATTATGAGATGACTGAGATGGTAGGTCTTATTCTAAGAAGGTAAGAAGATTAGGGATAGTGATATGCCCTATCATAGAATGAAATTTCTCTATATCCATATACTCAATGATAGATACTGAGGATAAATCCTTCTCAAATATTTTTCATATGTGCAAGGGATAGCCTCAATAGTTAAAAGATAGAAATTTGTGTAGGGGTCTTCTTAAGATGCTCTAGGAGATTGTATTTTCCAGGGTTTGATGTTGGAAAAGTAGGTTGTTCCCTAGGTTGAGATGGAGCTCCTTGGATGGTGTCTCTACCATGTTGCATGGTGACTCCATGCTCCGTGCTAGGTCCTTTAATGGTGTGTTGTAGAAAAAAGGACCCTTAGCTTGACATCGGATTAATTCATGATAAAATGGACGTAATGAGGTCTTAATCCAGTGTTGTTAGGAATTTCATGCATGCATACTAGGTCTTGGACCCTTATAAATCAAATAACATGCTTTCAACAATGTCTTGTAAAGGTGTTGTAAAGTGTTGTAAGATGCTTTCATGTTTTTCTAGACTTAATGAACTCATTTATTCCTAATTCAACATTATAAAATGCATTTAATAACATTACTACATATTTATAGAAGGTTTTAATAATAAAATTAATGATAAACTAGTGTCATAATGTGTCTTGCACATTCACATTGGTTCTTGTGCCTTCCTAGGCTATGTAGACCTCATTTTACTATTGTAAAGTGTATTTAATCACACTTTCATATTAATTTATGTGTCCCAAGCCCTATTTGGCATTCACATCATCATTAATAATCGTATATTAACCCATGTTATGCATCCCAAGGCTTAAATTGATCAAATACCCAACAAGGTTGCATTTTAGACCTTATTTCCTTATCTCTTGGCATCTGAGTTGTCAAAATAGCCCCTATGGGACCCATTCACCATGCATGGTGAATCAGTACCATCCAAGTGGGACCTATTGATGATGTTTTCTACACAGCAACAACTTAGACAAAATATAATATCCTATCTCTCTTGAAAGGTAAATCTCTATTAGCAAGCCTCAAGAGATAACCCCAAGGTCTCTAATGTCAAGTCTTGACAATGCATAAACGACTCAATGATAAATGTGAAAATGTTGGTAATCACAATGGGACCTTACTACAAGAAAATGTTGAATCTTCAATTCATCAGATCTAGCAATATAATCATGCTTCAATCCTAAATCTAACTGAAATGATAAAGAAAACAACAAAATATTAGGGTTTCAAAGAGATGACTAAGACTAATACTACTCCTAAGATTAACAACAAAAATGATGAAACACTTGAAATGGACCAATCCCTTATAAACCAATTCTTGCTTAACCCAGATGAATCTGCAATTTCACAAGAGCAGTGTAATCTTCTGAGGTGATAAATATTTTTAGATCATGAACATTCATCCAAGAAAACCCTAAGGTAATCAAAATGAATAAACCTTCACAATTGAATTAAGCACAATAGATATATGGTCCAGGATAACTTTGCAAAGCAACTAACACTCAGCTAGCTACAAAAAGTATGGACTAGGGATCGCTACAACACTTCAAATATCAAACCATAAACATCATTAAATAAAATATAATCCTAAATATCTAAATATCAATCTTCCTTAAAGCAATTTTAAAGATAGAATAACAAGAACCATGCAAGATAAGAAGAACACAAGTATGACACCAAACCACAATGTCATTACTTGCATCAAATCATCCACTATAGCACCAATTCCAATTTTTGTTACAATATTTTCTTGAGAACACTAATTTCTAACTCTTTCTCTACTTAATTCGCTTCAATACCAGCTATCTCTCTCTTTTCTATGTCTCTACTTAGCTCCTACAAATGAGGAAAAAATGCCATATTAATAGAAACCCCCAAAACATGTTTGGCCTAGATAAGGTTTTACAATAATAATTGGCCACAAGACAAGTTAGCCAAGAGAAATTCAAAATAAGATAAATTATGCATTAAATGCTTGAACTTCATCCAGCTCGGTCTGGGATCTCTAATGCAGCTTAGACAAATGCATGCAAAATAATAGGGAAGCAAAATTTTTGATGTAGTCCAACATTAAATTCCTTCCCCTCTGTCCTTATTTCAATCAACCATGTCATGCACCTTCAAAAGAACCTTGTCAAGGTTGATTGTGGGTGGCAAAGGAAAAACCTTAAGTCAGCTTTCAATTGATGTAATACTTTCCTTGGACTGTTCCACTGATTCATCCCACTCAACCATATATGTTAGATATTCATAAATAACAACAATATAGGTGGCTGCATCATCTAATTGGTGTTCAGTAATAGGATCATCATTAGATGGAGCATAAAGATCTTGCCACCATTTTCTCAACTACCCTAACCCCAAATGCTTATGTGCAATCTTCCTTCTCCCTCTCATTATCTCAAAGAAATAAATGCATCTATTATAAACACAAGTTAGGGTATCTTCAATTTTCCTCCTCTGCTTATAGATCATCTTCAGAACCTTCTGCCTAATTTGTAATGCCTCAAACTATTCCCAAGGATCTGCAGCTCTAGAGGAAGGGAGAATTCCATCAGTCACAAGCTTATCCTTAGTGTACTTCATGATGGTTATAGTATTTTGTAGTAGGATATTTATATCTTCTTTATCTTGAGCTAATACCTCTTTTAACCATTCTATCACCATCATAGCATCTCCTCCAGTTGAGAGAATGTCCTTGATAGCATTGTTTCATTTGGACTACACCCCTTGTAACCAATTTATTGTAGCAAGAGTAGTGGCTTTCATTCTTTCTAGCTCAGTGATAGTCTCTTGGGGTAGGAGATTTGCAGCAGAGGATGAGGAGCCAATAGACTGCAAAGGTTTCATCAGATCTTCTAAACATTTCCTGAGTCTTTCATTCTCTTTCTTCAGCTCATGTTTGGTTTGTACTTCTTTTCTTAATCTTCCCAGGATGACTATACTAGAACCCTCATATTCCTCAATGTCTTGCTCCATGGAGGTGGATTCTAGATTGATGGCCAGCAAATTATAATCCTTACTAGTTACATCATCCCTGTTCTTATCTAGGATAGGAGTGCCAATGTGGATGACCTAGTTGTTTGCCTTGTCTCTTTCAACCTTGGATATAACCCTTTCCTTCTTCTTTCCTTTATCCTTTCCTATCTTAGCCAGTAATTCATCCTAATTGGGTGGAGTATCCTTCAAAAAAACTTGCTTTCTCTTTATTTATTTATCTAGCCACTCTGGAACAGTAGACTCTAATTGTACTTCACTCTGTCCTTCTTCCTCCTACTAACCCTTAGGCACTTCTTCATTCAAATCTTTCCTCTCAAGAGTCTTTTCAATTGTATCTTCCTCTTCTTCATAATTCCCCTCTCTGTGTACAGGGAATGGAACCTTACCTAATTCTTCTTCTCTTGGAGGAGATCCAACTTCCACAGTTCTAACTAGCAAGTCGTCATATGCAACCAAGGGAGACTACATTACTCTTTCAATTTCTGCTTCTTCCCTACAGAGCCCACCCTCATGAAATTCTTCTCCTTCTGTATCTTGATGATCCTTAGCTTCCTTAGATTCACCTGGTTCATTTTGAGCTTCATGGGAAGAGGGGACTTCATCATGTTGTTCTCCATGAGAAGCAACCAGAGGAGGATTTTCTTTTGGCACACTACCCATAGGAGGAGTCCTTGATTTCCTTGTATACACCTGTGTCTTTTCTCTTGAACTCTCTACATTTACTACAAGTGGATCTATCTCTTCTCCTACCTTGGAGCTTTCTTTCTGTGATAGTCTTATAATTCTTCTTCTTTAAGGCATGGAAGCACCAACCTCATGATCCTTCTTTTCAATTTCTTCATTTCTAGGCTTCTTAGCTTTTGAATTATGCCCTCTTTTCTTAGCAATATGCCTTCTCTATTTTTTTGCTTCTTGAGCTTTCTCTATATCGACATCTTTAATCTTAATTTTGAAAGGGGAGCTCACCTTTCCCTTACCCCTGGGATCCTGCTCAACCGATTCCTCATAAGTAGAGTGAGGATCTAAATCTCCCATCAGATCATAGGTGCATTGTATACCTTCATTTTCCAACTCCCATATCTTATGCTTCAGTAGCAACTTGGTATAATTGGTGACTTGATCCATTAACTATCCTAATTCTACCTTTTCTTCTTCTGGCCAATCCACTTCACCAATTGGCCTATCCTTAACTGCCTCATAAGCATAGCCTTGAATCAAGTCCCCATTATCTTCAATTTGATTTGGAACTGCCTTCACATTGAACAAGCATACTGATTCAACTGGAATTCGGGAAACATTCTTCTTTCTAACCTCATATTCATCACAAAAATTAGCCCAGTAGTCTTCCAAAGCAGCCTTGTGGCTATATTCCCGACTGGCTTTCTTTTACTCTTCACCGGTTATGTCAAATCTAGATCTCTTGGAATGGAAAGATAAACCAAGAACACCCATCTCCTCCTCTAAATCCTAACAAAATTAATGGAAGGGTAGGCCTCTCTAGTGCCAATCCTCAAAGGAAAGTCTCCACCAAAACTAGTCTTATGTTTGTCTCTTTTTACAATAGCATCAAAGTAACATATTTGTCTAGTGACCTCTAGAAGTAGGATATGATCAGTGGGATACCTTGGAAGTTGATATAGATTCCTTTGATAGCCATCAATCCGGATGGATGAGAAGGTTGGAAACTAAATGAACCAAGCCCCATATTTCTTGATGAGCTCCTTGGCTTGATCTAAAATCCTTATGTGTTATGCACCTTGAAGCAATCTGGTGATATGCATGGTGAATGCATCATTCAACCTCTTGTAGCTTGAGCTTCCCATGTG
This sequence comes from Sequoia sempervirens, assembly GCA_007258455.2. Taxonomy (NCBI): domain Eukaryota; kingdom Viridiplantae; phylum Streptophyta; class Pinopsida; order Cupressales; family Cupressaceae; genus Sequoia; species Sequoia sempervirens. The sequence continues at coordinate 390,179,898 of VDFB02000015.1, read as the reverse complement.
CAATTGAGGGTAAACCTTATAGATTACATCCTGTTCATAGACTCCTCTTGTGCTCAACCCCTTATATGGATAAAATATTGTAAGTGCATAAACTAGGTAGGAGGTCATGGTGAAGGTCTTAGTTTGTAGTACATTGCACATTTTCTCATAGATTACAACACTTATTACACCTTCCCAATGATAATTTATCTTTTCCTATTCCATCATTGCAATGACATGGCACATCCATCTCTCAAACATACCTGCACTCTTCAATCCAACAACCTTGTTGAGCAATGTGATGACATCATAATACTTCCTCTTGAATTTTTCTCAAAATAATTGTTTGGGCAGTTTAGAATAGTGAGACTTGGGATTTTCCAACTAGGAATTAATAAGTTGTGACTTATTATTCTCCTCTTCATATTACTTTTTTGCTACCTCCATGATGAATGCCACTAAATGAGATCTGTTTGCCATGTCAAAAGTATGCACTATGGAGATAGGGTTCAAATTTTCCACAATCCTCCCTTGGGGACCAATTATCCTCTAATTATCCCTATCATAATGTCTAGCATACTCAAGAACCAACTCATAGCATTGCACCATAGAAGGGAATCCAGCTAAATGTGCCAATTCTGATTCCATCATTCTTCTGGCCACCAAAGGAAGATCCTGAGCTGCCATTCTAACCTTGAATTCTTCATAATCCCATAGTCCAACATTTGTATATGTTACCTCTAATGAGATAGAAGTAATTTTTCTCTCTAGGATCTTACCTCTGATATCCATCTTGATTCTTTCTGCTTCAGCTACCGAACACCCCTCCATGTCACTCTTAGCCTTTCCAACTGCTACCTTGCTAGATCCATCCGGCACTCAACAAAGGAAACCATAGTAAGGATCACACACAAATTAGTCATAAACAACATGTTCATCCTTAAAATGAGTCCCAAGATAGGCAAGGAGCCATTAAATTTCATGTAAAATGATCATACTTAAATTCGGGTTTCAGGTCCACCTACAGAATCCAAACCAGGGAGGAATTTTGGGGAATTTTGAGCCAAATGGATTCTAGTGGAATAAACATGAAAACACATATTAGCAACTTAATCTTATCATTATCAACCAAGAAACAACATATGGGATATGAAAATAGCACAAATTAATCATAAAATGCATAATCATCCATTAACAAGTCATGCTATTTCATAATCCTTCATTTTCCACCAAATTTCAGAGAAATCTACACAAGACGGATTTCTGTGAATGAAGCAATAGTCTGCAAATTTTGGAAAAACCAAGGAACAAAGGATTTCAGGAAAATCTAGATGAGACGAAAATTTTTGAGGGAGGTGAAACTCCAAAAGATTGGAAATTCTAGAAAAACGGAGAGGAATAGGATAACTGGGGAAATCCTCTAGAGCCAAAAAATCTTGAGATTGACGAGAAAACCCAAATATTAACATTCTCTAATGGTTTCACTCAAATTGATTGAATAATCAAAAATTTGAGGGTTTGGATGTGCAGCTAGTTTGATTTGAACCTCCTATTGATTTTCCTTGAATTCTAGGCCAGCTAGAAAGCAAACTAAGGTTAAATGATGATTCCCTAGGAACCAAACCCTATAGATAATCCATTCATGCACAGAGCAAGCTTAGGATTTAATTATTTCAACTACTAAGTCCTTGGTAAGGGTTATTCACAACTCACAAGCAAGTTATCTCTAGATGTGAATGGAAGAATGAACCTAGAACTTACTTGGGAGACCATAAATAAAGCAATATCACGCAACCCTAGTATCAGATGCCCAAACATAGAGATTGGAACCTTGAACATATCTAAAACACCAATGGCCATTTATATTCATCAATCTAAAGAGAGGCAACTTGTACTTACCATTGGATGAAACAGAAATCAATTATGGAAATAAATATCAGTTAAATGGCTCCCAACAAAGAACAACAATGCAAATGTGCATGAAATAACCACCAAAGCCAATAATTCACAAATACAACACCCCAAATCAAATATAACACCTAACGAATACACTTCCAGCTCAATGGAACAAAAATCAAAAAGCATAATGGCACAAGAGTCCTCAAAGATTGGCTAAATACATCCCCTACAATAGTTTGAATGAACATTAATGTCACCGACAAGATAGCCTAGAGAAATCCAGAAACCTGATGGTAGGATAGAATTCAAAGAAATCTAGCCCATGTGGAATTGCACAAAGACCTAGAATTTTCAAACCACAGTACTTAGTTAGAGTTTGAACGAGATCCGGGAAAATCCAACTGGGATGGAAAAACCCAAACTTTTCCCAGAATTTAAGGTTTCCAATGTGCAACTTAGGGAAATCACCTAGGCAAGCAAGATAAGCATTTTAAGCACATTCCAAGGAAAAGTAAATCATCAAAATTGAAGGGCCAAAGCACCAAAAAAAAATCAAAGTGAAAGAGGGTCCCTGCTTTCAATGGGGTGTGTGTGCAAAACTGCACAAAAAATGGCAACTCTATTGGGGAAATGCTCCATAGCATTTCAATGATGAATAGGAATCAAGAACCCAAAATATCTGGTTTCAATCTCAGTATTAGAAAAGAAAATCAAGATGCAAAAATTAAAGAATCAAAACCAAAGGCAAAGCGAACCTTCCATAAATTGAAAATCCAAGTGTGTGCACATGAGTTCATTTCCTTCCTCAAGCTACTACAGAAGTAGAGTTCAGTCAAGATAGGCTACATAAAGATTCTAACTTCAAAAGCAACTTGGATAGAGCCTCACTTCCAGTCAGGCATCTATAGCCTCGATGAGGTTATCATTGTGATTCTCCCAAACATAGCTCTACTACCAGTCAGGCATCTATAGCCTCGATGAGGTTATCACTGCGATTCTCCCAAACATAGCTCTACTACCAGTCAAGCGTCCATAGTCCCAGTAGAGATATTCGAATACCCTTGATAAGTTGAATACCTTTTGATTTTCAATATTTTTTATTTTTCTTTTTTTGACATTTATTTTCTTTTCACCTTTTTTTTATTTCAACCTATGAACAAATAAGTTCACACTCAGGGCTGAGAACCATAGTGGCGCTGAAGCAAAAATAAGATTTTTTCACCTGACAGGACTTCACAAAGTTCCTACTGTAACCTCAAGATTCTTAAGATATAGAAAGATATAAGATTCTAGAATATTTCAAGTTGAAATCAAACCAGTGACCCATCATCCTTAAATTGAACATTTAGACTACTTGACGATAACAAAGACCTTAACCATCCATTCAAAACACTTGATAAAATTCCATCAATAAAATACTCAGAATAGTCCTAGATAAAGGTATATTTGTCATGCAAATGCAACATAGCTAGGAGAAAACAAGAGAACCCCCAAAGCAAGAGTAGAGCAAAACACCAAATTGAAAGCAAACCTAAACTAACCAAAACAAACCAAAGAAAAGCAGAAAGGGAAACCTACTCTAACCAAAATAAAGTGAACAAAACAAAACAAAAAAGAAACCTAACCTAACTATGTATAGGAGAAGGAGGTAAAAATAGCTCAAGACTGGAAATAATGCTTCAGGTACTGCCCATTGATAGGCAGTGGGATATCCTCCCCAATGAGAGTTTTCAAATGAAAAGCATTATCACCCAGGATCTTTGAAATCTGATAAGGGCCAAGCCAAAGTTTTTCAAATTTACCATGCTCCCCCTTATGATCATGGGCTTTATCCCAGTAGAGAACCAAGTAAAAAATCCTAAGGGTTTTTACCTTGGCTCTTCTATCAAACCATCTTTTAACTACACCCTGATGTTTGGAAAAATTTTCTAAGGCTTCATCTCTTTTCTCTTCAAGGTGTAACAGTTCTTGCAAGTAGGCCTCATGCCTATTTTCTTCATCATAGTACTCATTAATGAACTACAAAGTAGGGATCCTCAATTGGATGGGAAATATGGGTTCCAAGACATACACAAGGTGATAAGGGGAAGTCCCTAAGGAAGTCTTCTATCTAGTATGATCTGTCCATAGAGAAAATCTAAGTTGAGTGTGCCAATCCTTGGGATTCTTCTCTAATAGCTTACAGATGACTGTTAAAAGTTTTTTGTTGGAAGACTCGGCCAACCCATTACCCTATGGATAATAATTGGATGCAAAATTTATAATGATCCCATGACCAAAGGCCCAATTGGAAAATTTCAAAGATGCAAATGCAGGACCATTATCACAAACTAAAGATAAAGGACATTCAAAGTGATTAATAATACCTGACTCAAGGAACTCAATTACCACTTTAGAAGTACACTGTTTGCATGCAAGAGCTTCAGTCCATTGTGTAAAGTAATAGTAATGGTGAGAATATACCTGTGACTAGTAGAGGAGGGTGGATTGATGGGACCAATGAAGTTCACTCCTTACTACACAAAGGGTTTTACCTCAAAGACCGGCTGGAGTGGAAGAGTTGCATACTTCTCCCTGGTTGTTGCAATCTGGCACACATGGCAAGTTATAACATGACTGTGTGTATCTTTGAACAATGTAGGCTAGTAGTAACCAACTCTCAAGATATGGTTTACAGTGGAATGTGCAGAACCATGGCCAGTACCATATCTATCGTGAAATTCAGCCATGACCCTTTCAACCTCATGTTATCCTAAACACCTTAGATATATGCCTTCATGATTTCTTTTATATAAAATAGCTCCCTTCAACATAAAACTATCACTCTTCAAGCATAGTTCCCTCCTTTGAACTGCATTGAGATGGTCAGGACACCTCTGATTTAGTAAATAGTGAATAATATCATCATACCAGCCTCCTAGGGAAGCATCTTCAATATTGTAATGCTGGAATGTAAGATGAGGTCACATTTATGCCATTGTTCTTGTTAACCCTTGTCCTCTTACCAACTTCATAGGTTGAATTTCAATGTCATATTCCTACAACATGGTCACCCACTTAGCTCTGTGTTCTCCCAGTTCATTTTGCATCAATAACAATTTGACTACAGGATTAGGAACTATTGTAAACACCTTGTTTCTGAGAATATAATGCCTAAACTTCTTTATAGCTCTAACCAAGCCACGGGCCTATTTCTCCACACTTGGGTACCTTAATTCTACATCTTTTATTGGATCACTCATAAATTCTATAGGTTTTTCATTCCCTTGGTCATACTATTGAGTCAACATGCCAGCGCAGGAATGATCAGAAGCAAACAAATATATATTGAATGGCTTAGCATAATCTAGACTCACCAAAACTAGAGCTTCAACAATTTCTCTTTTAATCTCTGCAAATCCTTCCTTTTCTTCTGCATTCCATTCAACTTTGGCTTCTTGCTTCAACATTGCATTCAGTGGCTTGACTATCTCTACAAATCCAGTGATGAAATTCCTTACAAAGTTGATTTTACCAAAGAATTATTTCATTTCTTTCTTGCTAGCTGGTGGCTGGATCTTGAGTATGGCTTCCACTCATTCTGGATCAATGGAAATTCCCTTTTCAAAGATGACATGCCCCAACAACTTTCCTTCTATCACTCCAAAGATGCATTTCTTGGGATTGACCAAACTCTTTGCACTTCTAAAATACTTTGCATAAATCTAATATGTGGTCTCCTCTCCTCTTGGAAAAGACTGTCAGATCATCCATATAAATAATTATGCATTTTCAAATGATATATTTAAAAGAAATATCCATGGTTCTCTAAAAGGTGGCTCCAACATTGATCAAACCAAAGGGCATTCTTCTGTACGAAAATGTAACCCATTTTGTAGTGAAGGAAGTATTATGCCTATCCTCATACTGTACCATAACCTAGTTGTACCCATAGTAGGCATCTAGAAAGGACATCATTTGAGAACCATTGACAATTTGGAGTACCTCATCTAGTGAAGGTACTGGATAATTATCCTTTTTTGATGCCCTGTTAAGATTCCTAAAATCCACACACAATCTAATTTCAACATTCTTATTTCACACTGGCACCAAGTTTGCAACCCAAGTTGAATGTCTAACTAGAAATATGATTCTTGTAGATAGCAACTTCTACACTTCCTTTTGAATTATTAGTTCCAAAAGAGCATTGATGGGCCTTTGTCTCTATCTGAAAGGTTTCACCCCTAGCTTCAAAGGGATAGTGTGAGTTATAATTGATGTGTCATAAGTCTTTAGATCTTCATAACTCCAAGCTATCACATCCTTATATTTATTTAATGCATCAATTATTCCTTTCCTCTCTTCTGGGGTACATACCTTACCAATGAAGATATTCCTAGCATCCTCATGAGATCCCATATTATATGTTTCATATTGTCCACTAATGGACTCCTTCTTGGCATCTTTCTCTTGATCCCTGACTTTATCCAAATCAAAAATCCTTTCTAACTGCACCATCCCTCTAGGAATAGTATTGGTCTTCAAATTGATTACTCCCTCTAAATCCATTTTTGCTTCTTGAGGTTCAGTTTCATCAATAATCTGAGAAGCAAAAACATATGTATTTGTGATAAAATCTAAAATATGCTTATCATCTTCAAATACCTGGAAGTTAGTGACATTATCAGGCACTGAAGGTACTAAAGTTAATTCCACTATAAACTTCTTTAATCCAGAAAGAGACAAAGGTTGCAATGTACTAGCTGCTTGAGCAAGGGAATTTGTTGTTTGATTCTTACTACATGGTATCAACTGAATGTTGAAGGAATTAAATCCTTCAATAAGGTCCCATACTCTGTGTCTATAATTGGTCATTCTTCTATCATGACAAGAGTATTGTCTCCTAACTTGTTTAATCACTAGCTCAAAATCCCCAAAGACTTGCAAAAATCTTGACCTTTTCCTTTAATGCCACTAACAATCCATCAATCAAAACTTCATATTCTACTACATTATTTGGTGCAATGAAATTGAATTCTATGAGTGGCAAAGAAATTTTTACCTTTTGGACTAATCAGCTCAAATCCTGCTCCAGCTCCTTGTTTTGACTTGGATCCATCAAATCTTAAAGTCCAACAACTAGCAACTGCAGACTTCCTTGTTCTATCTTTTACACTGTTGCTACTAGAAGGTTCCTCAAAAAGAATGACCTTCTTCCCTTTGGGGTCCTCTTGAATATTTTGGATAGTGACTTTGACTGTTGGAATGGGATTGATACACTTCTGCACTTGTTCTACTACAGTCTAGCATAAACAACAATCTAGTTCAAAATGGGAGGCATTATGGACTCTGCACCAATTTGGCAAAAGAAAATCTCTTAAATTCATTTCCCTACCCAACTAAATCTGGTCCTCAATGCACTTCTAAATGAATTCTTGGAAATTATCTAGCAAACTAAGTTGATTATCTTCTGGATCATCATCATCTTCAACTAGTTCTACCAAACCTTTAGTACTACTAGATTTTTCTATAAGGTTGATAGGTGTTGTGTGGAACATAAGAACTTCCTCTACATCTGACTCCTCAAAAGGGGTTGCAAACACATAATTACCCATACTTACTTCTAATATTATAATTTCATTGGAGGTATTCTGATATTTTGTGATCATGTACTTCATCTTGGGTTCTCTTTCAATTCTAATATGGTTTGGCACTCCCTTCCAAGGAAGCCACATGTGAGAGTGATCAGTTGGTACATATCCATTCAAGGCTCTAGTAAAGTCTCTTACTAGAATCAATCCATAAGCGTCAGGTATATCTGCCACCTATATATTGATGACTTGTTCAATTTTGGGGTTAGAAGCAACTTGCATATGAATCATGTTTAATTCCCCTACAACATTTACTTCAATTCTATCTAGTTGGGTAACCTTATTTTGGGAATTGGCAGGAGTAATAGCCAAAGCTCTATAGACACCAAATGGTATTACATTGGTAGAAGCACCTAAGTCTAACAAACAATTGTACAAATTCTTACTGAATATACGAACATAAATCAGGAATGGAGGAGTTTCTACTTTCCCTTGAAACAAAGTTAAGGAAATATCCACTTGAGCAACTTGAGTTCTATTCTTCTCTTTTCCTTTATCTCCAGGAGGCATGTGAATCTAATTATGAGTCTAATTTTTCCTTCCTATTGATTGAGAGCTAGAGACCTTATTGACACTTTCACTAGCTAATCTATCTTGGGATATGGAATTCACAATGTAAGCTCCTAAGACTACATTCCTAATAATTGGAACTCTCAATAGTTCATATGCAGTGAGACTTACCTTGAGATTTTTGAGTTCTTTTGCAACATACATGACCAATTGTTCCTCACTTAGATCAGCAGGGACCTCCCTTGGGTTTTCTACCACTTTGTCTTTGTTGGCTTCAACACTCCTTCCTTTTGGCATATCCATTTGTGTTTATCCTTCCTTTGATAGATACTTCTTAGAAACATGAGGATACGATGGATTATTACTAGCATTGGGATCTGGAGGTGTGGTGAAGTTGTTCAGAGGAATTGAAGTGGTGAAAGGACCTCCAGCCTGTGGGTGTCTATGTGGCAAGTCCCTCAAATCATACTTCCTCGTAGGTCATTGGAAAGTCTACACCTCTTCAACATAAGCTTCTTCTTCATCAATAGGGCCATTTTCATTTACTATATTTTCATCAAATAGCTGTGTAATCTCATCTCCATTGCACACCTGATCTGCCTCTTCCTTGAGCTGATATGATTCCTCTTCAGGAACATTCTCCTTGCTCTGTGGAAAAGGGGCATGATTGAGCACCAAGACCGATGAATCATAGGGAGTAGATGGTACCATCTCCTGACCCCTTACATTGTTATCCAATTCATACTAGAAGATTGAGGATGTTTTTTGGAACTCTTGGCAATCTAATTCAGAATGTTGACTTGTTTTATGTAACCTACACCATCTGGATAGAGCAGCTTCTACCAAATACACATCACTAGGAGGCTCCTCTTGATTAACTATTTGATTGATTGATTGATTGATTGGTTGGTCCAATGGGGTGGGAACTCCTCCATTTTTAGGCCTTGTATTACAAGTCCTGTTTTGTCTAGGTGGCTATCTCCAGTCAAAACACTATCCACCAACTTGACCTCTATCAAAATTCTGGCCTGAGGATTGTCCTTTATCATAATTCTATCCCCTATCATTATATCCTCTATCATTTTTTTATACTCTTTCGTTGTTATATCCTCTATCAAAATGTTGTCCTTGTTGAGTATCTCAATTTTCTTTTCTATAATTAGACTACATACCTTTTTGACCAGCTTGAAGCTAATTGTTCTGGTTTCTCAAATAAGTCACCTCCATACTCAGTTTCTTCACTTGTTCAGTTAGCTCATCCAGTCTCTCCTTATCAGGATTCCTATATGGAGGCTGATTAGCATTGTTCTGAGGATATCCTACTACAGTATTGGTATTCAATGGCTGGTTCAAAACTTCAGAATTCTACAGATACGGGGGATAGTTAGCACAAGATTGTGAATGTAAAGGTTGATTTGCATTTTGCTGGGGATAGTTTATGGTAGGTGGAAGTTGACTCACAGGAGTCCCTGGGTGAGGAACCATAGGAAATTAAGGAACTAGATTCATGATTAGAGTATGATTGGTGAGAGCCTGATTGAAAGCTAGGACTTGTCCAGGGTGAGCAGTGGGTCCTAATGATGGTAAAGGTCTAGACACATTTTTCCTTACTACAGTGCTCACTTTCACGACTTCAGCATAGGTATCGAGTAGGGTATTAGGAGGGTTTTTTCTCCATTTAATGAAGGTAGATATCAGACTATCAAGACCTTCATAATATATCTCTAAAGTAGTGGCCTGGTCAACAGCATAAAGAGCCTATAATCGGGTATAGGCATGATGAAACCTATTTTTAAAGGATCCTAAAGGCTCATTGACTTCTCTCTTAACATTGGTGAACTAACAGTAGAGCTCATTGGGACTAATGGGAATCCTGAACTTCCACAAAAATGCAGTCTCTAGTTCATCTCAATCCCAAGTAGACCCAACAAGTAAATGATTGTACCAATAGAATGCATCTTCTCCTAGGGAATAAGGAAAGAGCCTACACACTACATCTTTATGATTTATTCCTCTATCCTTAAGGTAGGTCTGGAAAATTCTAATGTGTTCCTCAGTAGTTTTATTAGGGTCATTAACATGGAACTTAGAACAAAAATGCTTTGGGTTCTTGGGAATTACAATGTAATCAGCAAAAGTCAATGGAGATGGGTTATTGGCAAGGAAAACCATTGGTGGAGGTGGAGGTGGTAATGGCTGATTTATGGCCAACTGAGGTTGTTGAATGGGAATGTCCTTAGACTTAGATGAAGATGAACTTTATGAAGAAGGTGATGATGGAGGTGACGAAGATGGATGGGTGGATGATAATTCACCCCTTGTTCTAGTCCTCCTTGACCTAGTAGGGACTGAAAATTCTTGAAATTCCTCTTCTCCTAGAGTGGATTTGGTTATTCTTTTGAATCTTTCAAGAGAGATGGCTGACATAAAGTGATCTAGTTTAGCTTATTCAGGCCCTCCTTCTAGCGCCAATCTATTGATGATGTTTTCTACATAGCACCAACTCATACTAAATATAATATCATATCTCTCTTGAAAGGTAAATCTCTATCAACAAATCTCAAGAGATAACCCCAAGGTCTCTAATGTCAAGTCTTGACAATGCACAAATGACTCAGTGATAAATGTGAAAATGTTGGTAATCACAATGGGACCTTAGTACAAGAAAAGACTAAATCTTCAATTTATCAAATCTAGCAATATAATGATACTTCAATCCTAAATCTAACTGAAATGATTAAGAAAAAAATAAAAGATTAGGGTTTCAAATAGATGACTAAGACTAATAATACTCCTAAGATTAACAATGAAAATGATGAAAAACTTGAAATGGACCAATCCCTCATAAACCAATTCCTGCTTAACCCAGATGAATCTATAATTTGACAAAAACAATGCAATCTTCTAAGGTGATAAAAATTTTCAGATCATGAACATTCATCCAAGACAACCCTAAGGTAATGAAAATGAATAAACCTTCACAATTGAAGTAAGCATAATAGATATATGGTCCAGGCTAACTTTGCAAAGCAACTAACACTCACCTAGCTACAAAAAGTATGGACTAGGGATCACTGCAATACTTCAAACATCAAACCATAACTATCATTAAATCAAATCTAATCCTAAATATCTAAATATCAATCTTCCTTAAAGAAATTTTACAGATAGAATAACAAGAACCATGAAAGATAAGAAGAACACAAGTATGACACCAAATCACAATGTCATTACTTGCATCAAGTCATCCACTGTAGCAACAATTCTAGTTTTCTATTACAATATTTGCTTTAATACACTACTTTCTAAATATTGCTCTACTTAATTCACTTCAATACTAGCTATCTCTCTATTTTTTGTCTCTATCTAGCCCTTACAAATGAGGAAAAAATGCCATATTAATAGAAACCCACAAAACATGTCATCCTAGCTAAGGTTTTATAATAATAATTGGCCATAAGAAAAGTTGGCCAAGAGAAATTCAAAATAAGATAAATTATGCATTAAATGCTTGAACTTCATCCAGCTCGGCCTGGGATCTCCAATGCAGCTCAAACAAATGCATGCAAAATAATAGGGAAGCACAAATTTTGATGTAGCCCAACATTAACTTCCTTCCCCTCTATCCTTATTTCGGTCAACCATGTCATGCACCTTCAATAGCACCTTTTCAAGGTCAGCTGTGGGTGGCAAAGGAAAAACCTTAAGTCAACTTTCAATTGATGTGATACTTTCCTTGGACTGTTCCACTGATTTATCCCACTCAACCTTATATGTTAGATATTTATAAATAGCAGCAATATAGGTGGTTGCATCATCTAAATGGTGTTCAGTAACAGGATCATCATTAGATGGAGCATAAAGATCTTGCACCATTTTCTCAACTGCTCTAAGCCCAAATGCTTATGTGCAATCTTTCTTCTCCATGTCATTATCTCAAAGAAATAAATGCATCTATTATAAACACCAGTTAGGGTATCTTCAATTTGCCTCCTCTGCTTATAGATCATCTTCAAAACCTTCTCCCTAATTTGTAATGCCTCAAACCATTCCCAAGGTTCTGCAACTCTAGAGGAAGGGAGAATTCCATCAGTCACAAGCTTATCCTTATTGTACTTCATGATGGTTATAGTAGTTTGTAGTAGGATATCTGTATCTTCTTTATCTTGAGCTAATACCTCTTTTAACCCTTCTATCGCCCTCATAGCATCTCCTCTAGTTGAGAGAATGTGCGTGATAGCATCGTTTCCTTTGGACTATACCCCTTATAGCCAATTTACTGCAGCAAGAGTAGTAGCTTTCATTCTTTCCAACTCAATGATAGTCTCTTGCGGTAGGAGATTTGTAGCAGAGGATGAGGATCCAATAGACTACAAAGGTTTCATCAGATCTTCTAAACATTTCTTGAGTCTTTCATTCTCTTTCTTTAGCTCATGTTTGGTTTGGACTTTGTTTCTTAATCTTCCCATGATACTGTAATAAAACCCTCATATTCCTCAATGTCTTGCTCCATGGAGGTGGATCCTAGATTGATGGTCAACAAATTATAATCCTTACCAGTTACATCATCCCTATTCTTGTGCAGGGCGGGAGTGGCAATGTGGATGACCTGGTTGTTTGCCTCATCTCTTTCAGTCTTAGAGATAATCCTGACCTTCTTCTTTCCTTTATCCTTTCCTATCTTAGCTAGTAATTCATCCCAATTGGGTGGAGTATCCTCCATAACAACTTTCTTTCTCTTTATTTCTTTATCTAGCCACTCTGGAATAGGAGACTCTAATTGTACTTCACTTTGTCCTTCTTCCTCCTGTTGACCCTTAGGCACTTCTTCATTCAAATCTTGCCTCTTAGGAGTCTTTTCGGCCTTATCTTCCTCTTCTTTATCATTCCCCTTGGTCGCACCCACAAAAGGATATGAAAATCATAGGAAATCCTAACCTGGGAATTGGACATTCTAGCAGGCGACTAATATCTTTTCATAGTCATTCATTTACTTGTCAAACCAGGGAACGTATACTTGAAATGGAGCATCACTATATGTGCACTAAGAACCAGTTTCAGTCACAACTTATCGGAAATAAATACTTGAAAATAATTCTATCTATCCAACATGAAAGTAATGCAAAGTCTTCTCAACTCAACCATAACTTAACCAAAGTAGAAATCATAATAACTACAACTGAGAAACAAACTATGAACTGGCCTTATGCTGCAGGAACTAACACAGGGATGGATTCCCGATGCTGCAAGAACAATATAAGACTGAGTTTGTGCTACAACTTTCCAGAATGAAATCTAACTTATAATTAACAAAGGATAAACAACTACTCTACTACAGATACTCACTAAGTGGGCCCCCTTAGCAAGCGTTAACTAATTTAAGAAAAATATTGTACTCAGAACTTCCTCATCTTTTATTCATAACTTGAAATCATCTACAATTATTGTTCTGCTCCAAAAAACTAACAAAACTCTAATTCTTATTATGACTCTAATTCTTACATAATTTGTTTTCTGTCTTGTTCACCCATGCAGGAGGAACACTTATTTAAATCAGGAAAGCAACAAACTAACTAACCCTAACAGAGAAAGATGTGGATATATAAATGTATCCTAGAACCGAGGAACAGACTTCATAATTGAACTTATCTGCTCAACACAATTTAGAGAGAATTTAGCATTCCACTCTTTCTAGATTAATTAACATTTAAATTTCTTCCCAACAACTTGGCCAGAGAGTCTTCGCCAGAACAACTTCCTCGAAGTCGTGCATAAAATGGACTTTACTGCAAGGCTAAGATCAACTGTGCTTGACTCGTTCATGCTTCCTTCAACAACCTATGAAACACAAGGCAACAAAACTGAAAGAAAACACATATGGAAACTACATGATATTCATTCGTTAATCACATATTAAATCTACTTCATTATTCAAAAACTACATGCACTATACCAATCATTTGGGAAGTCAAACAGGGAAATTAATATAGTTATCGAAATGTTAGGTTGTAGAAATATAGGAATGCATTGCTATAGGATACCACCCAATAAAAAGGTCTTTAAAGAGTTAAAACAACCGTTAACAACAAAAGTAAGGGTATAAAAAATACAACATAATACTCAAATTATGAGCATATTTTGGGCTCATCATTTTCCCGCTACTTAACCTAATGCTAGTCCTCCAACATTAAACTTCCTGGTTGTCTCCATGAAATCAGGAGGTGTGGCATGACCTTGAAATGAAGTTCTAAACTTATAATAAAATCCTCTAAAATTCTACCACCTTTCATATCTACAGGCTTCTGTATCCTCATTAATATGTATATCTCAGTAGGGATAAAGTCCACATCAGCACAGGAGGTCAAAATGTCAAAGGCAACCATAACTCAAACCTCTTCTGAAGATCAAGCTGCATGTACCTTTCTGTTCTTCTGAGGGCTGCAGTGAAATTCATGGGGCTATGAGGCTTAGACCTTCTTAAAACAATAGTTAATTTTTCCCATCTCTTCTCAATTCTGGAAGATGACAACTTCCAAAATAGATATGACTAGCCTTTAAATTCATCATATACCTATTTCCTGAGATCAAATATTTTCATTCTGACTACTTGATCATTGAATCCATATGCAATGGTAAGCCAAGTTTTCAACATTGTGTAGGGATCTAAACTCTCAGGTTGCAATGGAATGGGATCATCCGTTTCAGCTTCTTCATAGGCTTCCAATTGTCTGCCATAATTAGTCTCATTTGCTGCCCAAGACATGAGTGATCTTAAATGAATATCACCTAAATAAAGAAGTGGGTTCCACTCTGTTTTAGAGGGAATTATAAAACCATGCAAATAAAATTCACACAAAGAATTCTTCAACCAGCTAGGGGCTACTTGGTATGTATCATAAAATTCTTTGGCTGTATGAATAACAGGATCTAGGTTCCTTGAAATTCTCATTAACTGAAACCAAAGGAATTGTTTGTTAAGGCACAGGGCATAAACCCTGGGTGGTGGTCTACATTCCATGATTTGACCAGTTACCTTCATCATTTCATTCATTTTCTCCTTTAGTTCTTGAATTTCCTATTCCTACCTTTCAATTTTTCTTTTCAATTACTTCTTCTCTACCTCCCAAAGGCTTTGTTGTACTTTAGTTTTGGCTAAGTGTCAAAAACTCGGGGTCTAAAATGTGACTGGCCCCCATGTAGCTCTAAGGTGTTCCAAAATTTCAATCAAAAATGTCTTTTTATAAACAATCATTTCTTGACAAGTTGTAGAAGGTAATGAGGTTTCATTGTATACCTCAAATTGTACAGGCTATTCTTCCTCTTCTTGCTACAAGATAAATTCCTGTTGTTGTGCTGGAAGAGATTGTGCTTCCTCTGAAATTTGCATAACCGCATCAGCCAAGTCATCGAGACTTGGTATCCCACTTTCATTATGCTCAACTTCCATTGTCTCAATTTGTTCTTCCCCAGGAATAACAAATGGACTGTGTAGCATTCTCAGATACATTCTAAGGAACATTATGTTCAAATTCTACAGATTCCTCTGAAATTATTATAATTTTAGGTTGAGGTGAAGCAGGGGAGACTTTACATTATTTTCTTGTTGAAACTCTCCTTGGTAATGTTGCAGCTGTCAGAAGTGCTCTCATAGCTTCCTCTTTCTAAATTGCCTAGAGGGCTCAGAATTAACAAAAGAAGATGATGGTGAACTTGTGGTGGCAATAGGTGTTGTTGTAGGAGAAATTGTTGCAGGGGAGGATGCTCTAGGAGTAGAGCATTGCCTCTTCTGAGGATTAGGGTCAGATTCTGGGGTTTGTTCTGCCCCAGATGACTCTCCTACCTTCGTTTTTCCTTTTTCTCTTCTACTGGAAGACCTGATTTGTACCCAGGCAGAGGGATCTGGTGTGAAGGTTGCAGGACTAGGTGTTGCAGGACCAGATGACTCTTTCCTTGCTTCCCTACTGGTAGATGCTATTCTCTTTCTCTTTTTCTTTTTCTTAGGCTGTGCAGGAAGTGCCCTAGTGGGTTCTGGAAGTTGCAGAATATTTTGGGCAACAAATTATTGCAAGGAAAGAGGTGACATATCTCTCAGAGAGCGTTCAATTAACAGTTTAATAAGGGCATGGTGAGCAACAGAGTTATCCTTTCCCCTCTAGGTTTCATGGGCGCATTGTTTCAAAAAATTTAACAAAATTTTTGGGACATTAACAGCTAACCCATGCCTCATATGACTCAACAATTAAAAATGGTAGGAATGTAGATAAGAAAAATGGCCTTCACACGTTAAGTACTTGATTATAAAAGTAGCATATTCTAGATATGGGGGAGGCAACGACATTCGTTTGCATCCTTTCTTAGAGACCTCCAAGGGTCCATCAGTTGGTACTGTAAATTCTGCCCTAGCAGAAACATCTGAAAAAAAATTCTCTCCAATGGATGGAAGCCTGGTTACCTCTGCAATTCGTTCCTCTGCTACAGCTACCTTTAAACCCCATATTGTAGCCTCTCCTTCAAAAATAGTTCTTAAAAATTCGCCTGCAGCTTCCTTATTGAAAGAATCTAACCTCAAAAAGTAATTCAACCAACCACAGAAGCTAAATGCTTGAACTGTTTGAGGATTTTGTGTCAATAACTCATGAGCTATAGGCTCATGTCTTACCAGTTGACCACCCATATTTACAAATTGTCTCAGTTGAAACTCCTTTTTGAAAATCCAAAGAAATTTTTTTACTTTTTTTGTTCTGCTTCTTTCTATCCTGCTGTCACTTTTCTCTTCTTTTCCAAGAATGAACTCAAAAGATATTTGCATGTAATGATTGTTACAAGTACTTAAAACAAGCAATTTTAATTGTAATTTAGGATGGAAACATGCAGTCATATTTGGAAAGTACAAGAAAACAAAAAATATCCAAACAGTTGTGACAACGACATAAGTAAAAGTTTAAAATGGATTATCCCGCCCCCTACTTAAAATGTGACATGTGTCCACACATGTACTAAAGAATAGGCGAAGATCTAGAAATAATGACTGATATAGACATAGTAGTGGATGAATAAAATGAAATAAATCAATGATGCGACAACAAAAGATATCGTGTACCTTTCCATAAATGCCCATACGTGCATAAAAAGATGATAGCTTCAACATAAAATGACAGTTGGGAATGAAATCATAATTGAGGCTGGTGTGGATGGATGAGATGGAAGAAAAGGAAGTGAGTGGTGGTGATGAAGGAAAATGAAGAAAAATGGCTTCCTTTAAAAAGAAAACCTTTATTATGGGCATGCATTATAAAATTAAAGTGAAGCTACAGGAGAAAGGCCAGAGCATTTTGCTGTAGGAAGATCAGTGGCAGGATCTTAAACAAATTGTTGCATAAATTCTTCTTTTGAGGCTAGCTTATGATACAACTGAAGTCGGTGGCCATTAACCAATAGCTTGAATCGAATAGGATCTATTGTGACTAATTGAATTGAACCATTATCAAATACATTCTCAATTTCATAAGGACCAAGCCATCGGGTGGTGAGTTTACCTTGATTTTCTTTATACCTGGAGTCATAGAGTAGCACCCAATCACTGGCAGAGAATTGCTTATTTCTAATATGGCGATCATGCCATTTTTTCCTTTGTTGTTGTATAGTTTCAGTATGTTATAGGGCCACTTTTCTGATTTGGTCTAACACATTCAGCTACAGGAGGCGTTCCTTTTGGGCTTCTAAAATGTCAATATTAAGCTCTAGAGTAGTCCTCAAGGTCTTATGCTCAAACTCTATTAGCAACATGGCAGTTTTTCCATAGAGTAATTCAAAAGGAGTAAACCTTGTAGTTGTCTTCCATGTTTTCCTATAAGCCCAAACAGCTTCAGGAAGTCAACTACTCCAATCTTTCTTGTGTAATTGGACTGTCTTGGTAAGGATCGCCTCTATTTCTCTATTGGTAACTTTTGCTTGACCATCGGCCTGAGGGTGATAGGGGCTAGACTTCATGTGCTTGATCTTGTAATCATTCATTAGTGTTGTGATTAAATTGGATGTAAATTGAGCTCCTTGATCTATGACAAGTTCCCTTGGGACTCCAAACCAAGTAAAGATTTGCTCATACAGGAATTCAACAACCTTATTGTCACGGGCATGTGTCATTGCTTTTGCTTCCACCCATTTGGTTATATAATTAGTACAAACTAAAATATATGATTTCCCATTAGATGGAGGGTCAATAGGGCCAACAAAATCCATGCCCCACTTATCAAAGGGAATGACTACCACTTGAGGATACAGGGGCATTTCATCATACCTTTTTGGTCTTCCCATGTGATAACATTTGTCACATTTTCTGGTTTATGCTACAACATATTTGTGTAATGTAGGCCAATAGTATCCAGTAGCAAACACCTTCATAGATGTTCTCTTGGCTACAAAGTGCCCATTGCATGGCTCATCATGATAGAAATGCAATATGTCATAGGTTTCATCTTCCCTAACACATCTTCTCATGACTTGGTTAGATCTTGTGTAGAATAAACAATTTGCAATCCATGAAAAGTTAAAAATTTTCTCCACCAACAATTGCTTTTCCTTTGGGGAAAAGTGGGCTAGAATATTATTGGTTGCTAAGTAATTTGCAATATCTGCATACCATGGGGTCTGAGCAGTAATAAAAAATAGATTTTCATCAAGAAATCTTTCATCAATTACCTCTGGTGTGGCAGGTGAAGTTGTTTGAAGTCTTGACAAGAAATCAGCCACCACATTAGCCTGCCCTGGTTTATCAATAACTGTGATATCGAATTTCTGCAACAACAGGTGCCATCTTGCTAATCAACCAGATATGACAGGCTTATTCATGAGGTATCTTATTGCTGCATGATCTGTATGGAAAAATATCTAGTGACATAGTGTCAGAACTTGTTCAAAGCATACACAACTATGAGCAATTCTTTTTCTGTGATAGTATAGTTTAATTCAAGACCTTGCAAGTTTTTACTAATGAAATATATAGCATGCTCAATGGAATTCTCTTTCTATCCTAAAACTACCCCTATTGCATAATCAGAAGCATTTGTGTGTATATGAAAAGGAAAACTCCACTTCGGTCCTTGAAGAACAAGTGCCTGAGTAAGCAAGTTTTTAAGCTGCAGGAAAGATTATTCACAGGCCTCAGTCCAACTAAATTTAGAATCCTTAGTCAATAAGGCATATAATGGGCTAGCTATTTTGCTGAAATCTTTGATAAATCTTATATAATATCCAACATGGCCTAGGAAGCTTCTAACATCTTTTTTCTTTGTAGGTGTTTGCAAATTTAGAATGACTTCTACTTTGGCAGGGTCAACCTGAATTCCTACCTGAGAAATATAATGGCCTAAAACAATTCCTTCTTGCATCATCATAAAACATTTCTCACTATTCAAAGACAAATTTTTCTCCTTACATATTTTCAACACTTTCTCTAGATTTTCTAATGCTTCTTCATAAGTGGTTCCATAAGTGGTGAAGTCATCCATGTAGATCTCCATACAATCATAGGATATGTTAGCAAAAATACTGATCACTGCCCTTTGAAATGTTACAGGTGTATTACATGGGCCAAAAGGTAAGAAAAAATGGGAAAAAGGGCCCCATGGACTGGTAAAAGTTGTTTTGTCTTGATCCTCAGGGGAAATTCTAATTTGATTATACCCACTATATCCATCCAAAAAGGAAAAATACTTTTTACTAGACAATGTATCCAGCACTTGGTCAACAAATGGTAATGGAAAATGATCCTTTTTAGTCATTATATTTAGTTCCTTGTAGTCTACACATACTCTCCATTTTCCTCCTTTTTTAGGAACAACGACCAATGGGGATACCCATTGACTGTCTGAAATGGGGTAGATGAAACCAATATTAAGCAATTTTTGGAGCTTTGTTTTAACTATTTCCCTAAGTGTTGGATTTATCATTCTTTGAGGCTACCTAATAGGTGAATAGTCTTCCTTAATGTAGATTCAGTGAGTACAGAGTTGAGGATCGAGTCCCTTCATATCCCCATAGTCCCATTCAAAAGCTTTATGTTGAACTTGCAACATTGTGACCAGGGTGGTTTGTTGAGATGAAGACAAATTATTATTTATATTTCAATAGCAGCCTGGAGACATTTCTACCTACTTAGTAAGCTCATTCATGGAGGCTGGTGATACAGGGGGTGTATGTATTTCATGTGGAAGTAGATTATTATAAACTACAAGAAGTTTAGGTGTCGGTCGTTTATGACTCAGTTATTGCAGGAAACACTGTTGAGGGTTGCTATCTAAAATAGATGAACTACTCAAATCAGGGTTGGACTGCAAAAAATGTAAAAGTAGGCCATCTTCAATCTGAAGCTAAGAAAATGGATCAGGTTGTAGAATCATTACCTGGGCCAAGGAGTTGACTTCTTCAGTTTCCTCTCCCAAATATGGCCAAATTGATTGGGATAAGTCTGGTTGAGGCTGAGCAGGTGCATATAAAGCCAACTTCTTTCTTGACTGGCCATCAGAAATTGTCATATCTCCTAAACAAAATCCTATAAGGGCATCAGTTGTGGCTAACTAGGATCTACCTAGGATGATAGGATATCCTCCTAGGGTTGCTTTAGTAGATAATATGGTAAATTTTGTTGGGTACTCCCAAGACTCTAGAATAACAATGACATCTTCTACCACTCCATTAGGTGTTACTGTGGAACTATCAGCAAGCTATAGGACAGTTGGCATAGACTAAATGGCTAGGATATTCAAAGATTTCATAGTATGCTTAGTCATTACATTGATAGTTGCAACAAGTTTAATAAACACATTCTTTACTATCTGGCCATTAATATTGATTTGTACCACAGGGCTTCCAGGATCAGTATATTTTGGAATAACTATCTTTCCTGACATAATGTCTGCTAACTATCCTAAAACATGGATAGTTTGAGGATACTTTTTCTTTCTTCCTTGCTTCTTCAAACATGCCTCCTTAATGGCTTTTAAGAGATGAATTTGAATGTGCACATACTTTAGCTGATCTAGAATATCAAAAGTAGGCTCTTCCATAGGATTGGATGTAGTGAGTTGTAGTCTCTGAGGATAAGGTGGTTTAGCTTGATGCTGCAGGACAGGTTCCTTAGAGGCAATATCTGATATAGGTATATTTTCTATAGGATCAGTAGGTTGTTCAGAGGTAGAGTCTGGAATCTCTGTAATTACAGGCATCTGTGGAGCAAGGAGAGTGGTTCTAGACCTGAGATGGATATCATGAATATTCATGGCATAAGCTAGGTATTGATTGGCTTCTTTGTAATAGATAGGTTGTTGTTATTGCTACTTATTATCAGGATTTGGTACTATTTGAGTAGGCATAGGGGTTTTTTTTGGAGGGCCAGTATTCGCTGTAGGTGTTGTAGGAGGTGGCATAAGGGTAGGAGGGTGTGACTGTTGAGGCTATAAGGTTCTCGGGGATTGGTTCTGCCATTGTTGAGGACTTCTCCATTGAGGATTAGGCTTCCAATTACCTTGGGGTGGAATCCATTGTCCTTGTGGCTGCTGCCAACCTCCTTGAGGAAATTGCCATGGAGGACTCTGATAGTTAGGCAAGTATGGTGGAGGAGTATTCCAAGGTGGTGATGGGCCATATGGATATTTCCATTGGTTATTGTAAGGATTACCAAAAGTCAAAGGGTCTTGAAGTATACCTTTTTTTGATCCCATGGTCACCTTTGAGTAATGAAGAATACTTGGTCATCATCTCCTTCCACCATCTTAAAATCAGTATGTAATTGCTTAGCCTCTAGGTTAGCCACCATCTTGCATTTGCAGTCACATTTCTTCTGTCTACAATGAGGATAAAACTCAGCCAGGATTGCTTCAGCTTCCTCATGTTTCTTGCAAGCTTACATGGTATCCAACTATGTTGCCATGTTATTTATGATATCCTACTTGAAATCAGATAGCAAATTTGTGATCTCCATCCGTGAAACTCCACTAGTAGAAGATTTTCCCACTATAGGTTGATGACCTCTACTCTTCTTAACATTTTCTCGAGAGTAGTTGAGACATATTTTCTCTATATCATCCCAAGACACTTGGGTTATATCACCTCCTCCCATCAGGTCTAGGGCATCTATGCAGGTATCACTAATTCCTCTTAGAAAGAGTAGTTGCTGAGATTCTTCATTGAGAGTATGCTCTGAATTCTTCTTCATTGAAAACAAGAATCTTAATATATAGTCTTCTAGGCTTTCATCCTCCTTTTGTTGAATTCTGAATATATCGTCACCCTTATTGCCGCTCTTACAATATTCCTTGTATTTCTCAAGAAATTTTGTTTGCATGGCTGCCCAACTATCAACAACACCTCTTCCTAAACTCATGAACCATCTAACATCTCCCTCTTTCAAAGTAGCAAGAAACAACTTCAGCCTATGAGCATCTGAAGTGTAATCATAGCTGCGATAGAGGATGTCAAACTCAAACAAGAAGGTTTCTGGGTCCTCTATGACTAGTCCATAGAACTTGGGAAGTAAGGAGGAAGGGATATTCTTAAGGTTATCATTATCTTGCTAGGAAATGATAGGAAATTCAAAAGCAGGAGGTCGATTAGGTGGATTACGTGCCATGGTTACTTGATGGAGTATCAGAGCAAATGAATTTTCTTCAGGTTCTTCATCAGCTAGATCAAATGGTAGTTCAACAAGTAGGTTTTCAGCAAATAGATTAATATCTTGATCTCCTTCCTCAAATAAATTATAAGTTGGTTCAAGATTATTATCAATGAATGGAAGGTTAGGGACAAATCTTCCCAGAGTGACTCTTCTTCTATGCATGCAACAAAATGGATGGTAATGTGCAAGAATTTGAAAATACTTGAATAACAGACTAAACTACTACTAATAATGACTATAGCAGGTTCTTAGCTTGACACCATCCCTAACAACAGTGCCAAAAATGGTCACGCCCACAAAAGGATATGAAAATCACAGGAAATCCTAACCTGGAAATTAGACATTCCAGCAAGCAACTAATATCTTTTCATGGTCATTCATTTACTTGTCAAACTAGGGAACGTATACTTGAAATGGAGCGGAAATGTATGTGCACTAAGAACCAGTTTTAGTCACAACTTATTAAAAATAAATACTTGAAAAAAATTCTATCTATGCTACAGGAAAGTAATGCAAAGTCTTCTCAAATCAACCATAACTTAACCAAAGTAGAAATCATAATAACTACAACTGAGAAACAAACTATGAACTAGCCTTATGCTGCAGGAACTAACACAGGGATGGATTCTCGATTTTGCAGGAACAATATAAGACTGAGTTTGTGCTGAAACTTTCCAAAATGAAATCTAACTTATAATTAACAAAGGATAAACAACTACTCAACTACAAATACTCACTAAGTGGGCCCCCTTAGCAAGCATCAACTAATTTACACAAAATATTGTACTCAGAACTTCATCAACTTTTATTCATAACTTGAAATCATATACATTGATTGTTCGGCTCTAGAAAACTAACAAAACTCTAATTCTTATTATGACTCTAATTCTTACATAATATATTTTCTATCTTGTTCACCCATGTAGGAGGAACACTTATTTAAATCAGGAAAGCAACAAACTAACTAACCCTAACAGAGAAAGACGTGGATATATAAATGTATCCTGGAACTGAGGAACAAACTTCATAAATGAACTTATCCTCTCAACATGATTCAAAGAGAATTTAGCATTCCACTCTTTCCAGATTAATTAACATTTAAATTTCTTCCCAACAACTCGACCAGAGAGTCTTCACCGGAACAACTTCCTCGAAGTCATGCAGAAAATGGACTTTACTACAAGGCCGAGATCAGCTGCGCTTGACTCGTTCATGCTTCCTTCAACAACCTATGAAACACAAGGCAACAAAAGTGAAATAAAACATGCATGGCAACTACACAATATTCATTCATTAATCACATATTAAATCTACTTCATTATTCAAAAACTACATGCATTATACCAGTCATTTGGGAAGTCAAACAAGGTAATTAATATAGTCATATTGAAATGTTAGGCTGCAGGAATATAGGAATGTATTGCTACAGGATACCACCCGATAAAAAGGTCTTTAAAGAGTTAAAACAACTATTAACAACAAAATTAAGGGTATTAAAAATACAACATAATACTCAAATTATGAGCATATTTGGGTTCATCACTCCTCTCTATGTATAGGTGATGGAACCTTACCTAATTCTTCTTCTCTTGGAGGAGATCTAACTTCCTCAGTTCTAATTGGAAAATCCTCATCTGAAACCAAGGGAGACTGCATTACTCTTTCTATTTCTTCTGCTGCCCTATAAAGCTCACCCTCATGAAATCTTTGCCTTTTGTATCTTGATGATCCTTACCTTCCTTAGATTCACCTGGTTCATTTTCAGCTTCATGGGAAGAGGGGACATCATCATGTTGTTGTATATGAGAAGCAACTAGAGGAGGATTTTCTTTTGGCACACTATTCATATGAGGAGTCCTTGATTTCCTTGTATACACCTGTGTCTTTTCTCTTAAGCTATCTACATTTACTACAGGTGGATCTATCTCTTCTCCCACATTGGAGCTTGCTTTCTATGTTAGTCTTATAATTCTTCTTCTTTAAGGCATGGAAGCACCAACCTCATGATCTTGCTTTTCAATTTCTTCATTTCTAGGCTTCTTAGCTTTTGAAGTATGCCCTCTTTTATTAGCAATAGGCCTTCTCTATTTTTCTGCTTCTTGAGCTTTCTCTATTTCAACATCTTTAATCTTAATTTTGGAAGGGGAGCTCACCTTACCCTTACCCCTAGGATCCTACTTAGCTAATTCCTTAGAAGTACAGTGAGGATCTAAATGTCCCATCAGATCATAGGTGCGATGTATACCTTCACTTTCCAACTCCCATATCTTATGCTTCAGCCGCAACTTGGTATAATTGGTGACTGGATCCATTAACTATCCTAATTTTGTCTTTTCTTCTTCCATCCAATCCACTTCATCAATTGGCCTGTCCTTAACTTCCTCATAAGCATGGCCTTGAATCAATTCCCCATCATCTTCGATTTGATCTAGAACAACCTTCACATTGAACAATCAGACTAATTCAACTATAATTCAAGAAAACCTCTTCTTTCTAACCTCATATTCATCACAAAAATTAGCCCAGTAGTCTTCTAAATCAACCTTATGGCTCTATTCCAGAATGGCTTTCTTTTGTGCTTCACCGGTTATGTCAAATCTAGATCTCTTGGAATGGAAAGATAAACCAAGAACACACATCTCCTCCTCTAAATCCTAAGAAAAATTAATGGAAAGGCATGCCTCTCTAGTGCCAATCCTCAAAGGAAATTCTCCACCAAAACTAGTCTTATGTTTGTCTCTTTTTACAATAGCATGAAAGTCACATATTTTTCTAGTGATCTCCAGAAGCAGGATATGATTAGTGGGCTACCTCGGAGGTCAATATGGAGACCTTCAATGACCATCAATCTAGATGTATGAGAAGGTTGGAAACTGAATGAACCAAGCCCCATATTTCTTGATGAGCTCCTTGGCTTGATCCGAAATCCTTATGTGTTATGCACCTTGAAGCAATCTAGTGATATGCATGGTGAATGCATCATTCACCATCTTATAGCTTGAGCTTCCCATGTGTAATTGAGGGTAAACCTCATAGATTACATCCTATCCATAGACTCCTCTTGTGCTTAAACCCTTATATGGATAAAATATTGTAAGTGCATAAACTAGGTAGGAGGCCATGGTGAAGGTCTTAGTTTCCAGTACATTGCACATTTTCTCATTGATTATAGCACTTATTACACCTTCCTAATGATAATTTATCTTTTCCTATTCCATCCTTGCAATCACATGGCACATTCAGCTCTCAAACATACCTACACTCTTCAATCCAACCAACTTGTTGAGCAATGTGATTGCATCATAATACTCCCTCTTGAATTTTTCTCAAAATAATTGTTTGGGTAGTTTAGAATAGTGAGACTTGGGCTTTTCCAACCATGAATTAATAAGCTATTGTGATTTAATAGTCTCCTCTTCATAATACTTTTTAGTTTCCTCTATGTTGAATGCCACTACCTGAGATCTATCCAGCATGTCAAAGGTCTGAGCTATGGAGACAGGGTTCAAATTTTCCACAATCCTCCCTTGGTGACCAATTATCCTCTAAGTATCCCTATCATAATGTCTGGCACACTCAAGAACCAACTCATAGCATTGCACCGTAGAAGGGAATCCAACTACGTGTGCCAATCCTAATTCCATCATTCTTCTGACCACCAAAGGAAGATCCTGAGTTTCCATTCTAACCTTGAATTCTTCATAATCCCATAGTCCAACATTTGTATTTATTACCTCTGACCAGATAGAGGTATTTTTTCTCTCTAGAATCTTACTTCTAATATCCATCTTGATTCTTTCTACTTCAGATACCGAAGACCCCTCCATGTCACTCTTAGCCTTTCCAGCTGCTACCTTGCTAGATTTAGGCTGCACTCAACAAAGGAAACCATAGTAAGGATCACACACAAATTATTAATAGACAACATGTTCATCCTTAAAATGAGTCCCAAGATAGGCAAGGAGCCATTAAATTTCATGTAAAATGATCATATTAAAATTTGGGTTTTAGGTCCACCCATGGAATCCAAGCTAGGGAGGAATTTCAATGAATTATGAGCTAGAAGGATTCCAGCATGAAAACACATATTAGCAACTTAATCCGATCATTATCAACCAAGAAATAACATATGGGATCTGAAAATAGCACAAATTAATCATAAAATGCATAATCATCCATTAACAAGTCATGTTATTTCATAATCCTTCATTTTCCACCAAATTTTAGAGAAATTCACATGGGACGAATTTCTGTGAACAAAATGACAGTTTGCAAATTTTAGAAAAACTAAGGAACAAAGGATTTCAGGAAAATACAGATGAGACAGAAAGCCATGGGGGAGTTGAAACTCCGAAAGCTTATGAACTATGGGAAAACACAGTGGACTGGGATAATTGGGGAAATCCACCAGCACCGAAAAATCTTGAGATGGACGAAAAAACCTGAATATCGACATTCTCTCATGGTTTCACTCAAATTGATCAAATGATCACAAATTTGAGGAGGGTTTGGATGCACAACTAGTTTGATTTGAACCTCCTATTGATTTTCCTTGAATTCTAGGCCCACTAGAAATCAAACTAATGTTAAATTGTGATGCCCTAGGCACCAAACCCTATAGATCATCCATTAATGTATAGAGAAAGCTCAAGATTTAATTATTTCAACTACTAAGTCCTTACTAAGGGTTATTCACGGTTCACAAGCAAGTTATCTCTAGATGTGAATGGAAGAATGAACCTAGAACCTACTTGGGAGACCATAAATAAAGCAATATCATGCAACCCTAGTATTAGACACCCAAACATTAAGATTTGAACCCTAAACATATCTAAAACACCAATGACCATTTATATTTATCAATCAAAATATAGGCAACGTGTACTTACCATTTGATGAAATGGAAATCAATTATGGCAACAAATATCAGTTAAATGGCGCCCAACAAAGAACAATAATGAAAATGTGCATGAAATCACCACCAAAGCCAATATTCAAAAATCCAATGCCCCAAATCAAATCTAACACCTAAAGAATCCACTCCTAGCTCAATGGAACACAAATGATAAAGCATAACGGCATAAGATTCCTCAAAGATCGGCTAAATACATCCCCTACAATAGTACGAATGAACATTAATGTCATCGACAAGATAGCCTGGTGAAATCCAGAAACCCAATGGTAGGATAGAATTCAGAGAAATCTGACCCAGGAAAAATTCCACAAAGACCCAGAATTTCTGAGCCACAACACTTAGCCAAAGTTTGAATGAGATCCGGGAAAATCCGACTAGGATGGAAAATCCTGAACTTAGCGAAAAACCTGAACTTTACCCAGAATTTAAGGTTTCCAAGGTGCAACTTAGGGAAATCACCTAGGCAAGCAAGATAAACATTTTAAGCACATGCAAAGGCAAAGTAAATCATCAAAATCAAAGGGCCAAGCACCAAAAAAATCATAGCGAAAGAGGGTCCCTACTTTCAATAGGGCGTGTGTGCAAAATTGCACAATAGGACCCATTCACCATGTGTGGCTAATGAGTCCCATTTGTCTTAATTTTGACCTTTAAGTGGGAAAAAAGTGAAATTTGAATTTAATATTGCTTCATGCCATCCTGTGATAAGGTATTAATGGGTAAAATAGGTGAATTTCTTATAAAATCACCTCTCTAAACTCATTTTTCATCCATTAACTTAATTCACATCCATTCTTCATTATTCATCCACCAATCTTTCATCTCAAGTCAAGCAACTTAGGGTTTTATCATTGCAAGACATCAACAAAGCTTCTAAATACATTCAAGGACTGAATCTCCATGCTTTGTTGGAGAATTTCAAAGTTCAATCATCATGGCAAGGTAATCAACTCCATTCTTGCATGTTCCATTCCATTCCTTCTCTATTTTGGTTTAATTACCTAAAAGGGGTTTGACCAAGGCAAACCCCCATTCCCAAGCATTCACCATTTCTTCTTCTCTTGTTTCTTTGTAGATTTAGGCCCCTTGAAAGCTTGGAAATCATTAAGGATCAAGTTTCAAGGATTCTGAGTTCTTCTCTTCATTCAGAAAGTCAAAGTATCAACAAAAACTAAGTTTCAAGCTCGTAAATCAAAGTTTTGGAGGAAAACACCTATATGAAGTCAAAGTTCAAATCGAAAGCTCTGAAATCCACTTTTGAAAATCCAGAAATTCAAAAGTGGACTCACTCACCATGGGTGGTTAATGTGTCCAACTCTAGGTTCAATTTTAAGTTTTCTACATTTTTAGACACCCTTTTAACATAAACAGGTTCTGGTTTAGTTTAGTAGAACTAGGACTGATTCACCTAGAATGGCGAATGAGTCCCTCCAGGCCTAAAAAATATCATCAATAGCATTTCAAATGTAATTCCAGTCTTCATTAGGGTTCCAATTGCACACTTTTAGTTTGGTTTATTTTTGTTTAGTTTTGTATGCATTTCTAGTTCATTTCTGCATAACACATTATGTTTTCAAACATCAATTGTTTCTTAGATTTTTCATTCATAATCAATCAATTACTTAGCTTAGTTACACTTAGATCATCTCATTTAGTCAAATAAACATCATACAAATCCTAATTTAAATGAAACCTTTAACATTTTTGGCCCTACTCTCTCCTTTCGGGTGAAAAACCCTAGAAGAGCTAGAGAGTCCCTAAGGTGTCAAAAATTTACAAACAAAGAAAAATCTATTTGAAAAATCCTTATACTATTCTACATTAACAATTTCTATGATTTTCAAGCATACAAAAATTTTCTTGCCTCATGGAGCTCGAAAACCATTTTTCCTAGTGGCACCTTGTTAAAGTTATCAAGAGGTATAACTTTGATATGGTTGAGCGAGAAACCCATCTAGAGGAACGACTTTCCCCATAGCCACCTATGTGTTTGTGAGTGCATACCAATTAGTGTATGTTTCTCACCTTTTGGGATTTCTCACCCCATGAAAAACTAGAAGCTCCCTTCCCCCACAGTGAGTATGTTGTGGACTTCTCACCCCACAAATGACTAGAAGTTTTGTGGCCCTAGTGTGAGTACATCTTTTCCATCTCATTTTTCTTCTCGCCTATCTCCTGCCATTACATGATATTGTATCTTGGGGTACTAACTTAGGATCTTCAATCCTGGGGGCTTGGCCACCTCCTTCAATCTTTTTCATTCTTTGTCATTTGCATCTGTACATGTGGATCTCTCTTGAATGTCTACTTTAGTGTGAGTTTGAAGCAAGTTCATCCTCTCACTAAAGTGGGGCCTAAATGTGCCATAGATAAAAGGACCCTTTTTTTGACATGGGATTAATTCTTGATAAAATGGACTTAATTTTGTCTTAATCTAGTGTTGTGAGGCATTTTATGCATCCATACTAGGTCTTGGACCCTTAAAAATCAAATAACATGATTTTAACAACACCTTGTAAAGTTGTTGTAAAGTGTTGTAAGATGCTTTCATGATTTTTTAGACGTAATGAACTCATTTCTTTCTAATTCAACATTATTAAATGTTTTTAATAACATTATTACATCAATCTAGAATTTTTTTGAAATAAACTTAATGATAAACTAGGGTTTTAATGTGTCTTGCACATTCACATTGGTTCTTGTGCTTTCCTAGGCTATGTGGACCTAATTTTAGTATTGTAAATTGTATTTAATCATGCTTTCACATTGATTTATGTGTTCCAATCCCTATTTTACATTTAGATCATCATTAATAATCCTATATTAATCCATAGTGTGCATCCCAAGGCTTAAATTGATCAAAAACCTGACAAGGTTGCATTTTAGACTTTATTTCCTTATCTCTTGGCATCTGGGCTATCAAAATAGCCCCTGTGCAACCCATTCACCATGCATCATGAATCAATCCCATCCAGGTGGTACCCATTCACCATGTGTGGCAAATACGTCATATTTGGCTCAATTTTGACCTTTGAGTGGGAAAAAACTGAAACTTGAGTTTAATATTACTTCATGTCAGCCTATGATGAGGTATTAATGGGTAAAATAGGTGAATTTCCTATAAAATCACCTCTCTAAACTCATTTTTACATTCATTAACTTAATTCACATCCATTCTTCATTATTCATCCACCAATCTTTCATCTCAAGTCAAGCAACTTAGGGTTTTATTATTGCAAGACATCAAGAAAGCTTGTAAAGCTATTAAAGGGATGAATCTCCATATTTTGCTGAATGATTTCAAGATAAATCATCATGGAAAGGTAATCAAATCCATTCTTACATGTTCCATTCCATTCCTTCTCTATTTTCATTTAATTACCTAAAAGGGCTTTGACCAAGGCAAACCCCCATGCCCAAACATTCACCATTTCTTCTTCTCTTCTTGTCTGTTTTAAGATTTAGGTCTTTTTAAAGCTTGTAAATCATTGAGGATCAAGTTTCAAGGTTTATCAAGTCTTCTCTTCATTCAATAAGTTGAAGTATCAACAAAAACTCATTTTCAGGTCCGTAAATCAGAGTTTCTGAAGCAGACACCTATAGGAAGTGAAAGTGCAGATTGGAAGCTCCATAATCCACTTCTGAAAATATAGAAATTCAAAAGTGGAATCATTTTCCATAGGTGTTGAATGAGTCCCACTCTAGGGTCATTTTTGAGTTTTCTTCATTTTTAGACACCCTTTTGACAAAAATAGGTTATGGTTAGTTTGGCAGAACTAGAACCGATTCATCCATAATGGAAAATTAGTCCCTCTAGGATTGAAAAATAGCATCAATAGCATTTCAAATGTAATTTATAGTCTTCATAAAGGTTCTAGGTGCACATTTTCAGTTTGGTTTAGTTGTGTTTAGTTTTGTATGCATTTCTAGTTCATTTATGCATAAAACAATGTGTTTTCAAAAATCACTTGTTTCTTAGATTTTGAATTCATAATTAATCAATTACTTAGCTTATTTGTACTTATATCATCTTATTTAGTCATATAAAAATCATACACATCCTATTTTTAATGAACCCTTTAGCATTTTTGGCCCTACTTCTCCTTTTACTTGAAAAACCCTAGAAGAGTGAGAGAGTCCCAAGGTGCCAAAAAAATATGATTCAAATGGTAATGACGATGATGACACTATCATAGGAAGAAATGATATTGGAATAAACATGTATTTTTGTATAATCCTTACCTTTTCTATTTTTGTTTCCTTTGCTATGACCTGGAATAGGGTTGTATATCTTAAGATCCTAATTTCTTGTTGGTACCTCAGTAGATATGTCTCCATTCTCAATTTAAGGTCTTGGATAACATTTTTGAGCCTCATATAGTTTTATGTTTTGCATATTTTTATTTTTGAAAGTCACAAAGATTATTTTTGTTGTACCAAGGTGGTTTATCCTATGGTTCTTGGTAGTTTTTGAAATTGGGCAATGTTATCAAGTTTGACTCTACCAATTTCTTCATGATGTTTTCAATAGGTTCTGACAATTGTGTGTATTTGTATTTTGGATAGTTTTTCCTTTTCGGTCATTTTAGCATTTCAATGTTATTGACCTAATTGTTTTGAGGTGATGTTGTTTGTTGTATAGTTGGTTGCATGTTAGCTATTTGATTGGTGTTTGGCCTAGGAGCACTTAGGACCACCTTAGCATCTACCACACCATCATTTGTTATGTTCTTGTTCTTATCCTAGACATGAGGATTTTCATTTGAACTAGTTGATGGGTAGTTGTCTTTGTATGCATGGATATTTCCCTATGAGATTAGAGATCTTTCAATGTTAAGGGATCTAGGGACAAGCTCATCATTAGTGGTAATGCACCACATCTTCAAGTGGAAGGATCGATTAGGATCAATATTTTCTATGATGATCCCTAATTGTTGCTCATTGAGAATTGGCCACTTGCTCTTACTATCCCTTTGCCTATATCATTGTAATAAATTGGTGAAATATTGTCCTTTGTTTTGTTTTAGAGTGTACAACTCTTCTAGGCTCACGTCCAGTCAAGATTAAAGGAGAAGTGATCTATGAATACATCAACAATTTATTGTAAGGTTTTAATAACTGGAGACAACTGAGAAAACCAATCAATGGTTGGTCCTATCAAACTTCATGGAAAGAGGTGCATCAAATAGTACTTAATGTAGACGACCTCCATACACATGATGCTAAGCCCTTTGGCATGGTCCATAGGACTTCCTCTCCCTTTGTATTTATCAAATTTGGGTACTTCAAAACTGGGAGGAAATGATACCATTGTGATGTTTCAATCAAATGGATAGGGACATAAGCTTTTTTGTGTATGTGGCTTCTTCATCTTTCCCATCCAAAGATCTTGTGTTTCTTATGTTAATCCCTTGATTTGAAATGCTACATCATCCTATGGGTTTGGTGAAGGAACATATGTTGCATATTGTGGGATGGAAGATGGTTTATACATAGGATTTTGATATGATGAGGTGTTGTATGGTGAGTATGGTGGTGTAGGATTTTGTGAAGGTGGTTGTGGTGGAGGAATTTATGTTACTAAGATGTTTGTATTGATGATGTTTTGTTGTGGATTATAGTATGAACCTTCTTGTTTTTTTTGTTGTTTTTGGGCATACTGTTGGGCTAGTAAGGATTGTTTTTTTTTGTTGGGCCATGAGGGCTTCTTATTGGGCTACTAAGGATGCTTGGTGTGCTTTTTATTGTTATTAAGCCACTAGGGCTTGTTGTTGGGCTTATTTTTTATTGCACAGTTGGTTGAGAATTAGCTATTTGATTGGTGTTTGGCCTAGGAGCACTTAGGACCACCTTAGCATCTACCACAACATCATTTGTTACCTTCTTGTTCTTAGCCCAAACATGAGGCTTTCTTTTTGAACTGGTTGATGGGTGGTTGTCTTTATATGTATAGATATTTCCTTGTGAGATTAGAGCTCTCTCAATGTTAAGGACTCCAAGGAAAAGCTCATCATAAGTGGTAATGCACTACATTTTCAAGTGGAAGGATAGATTAGGATCAATATTTTCTATGATGATCCCTACTTGTTTCTCATTGAGAATTGGCCACTTGCTCTTACTAGCCCTTTTCCTCCATCATTGTAAGAAATTGGTGAAAGATTCTCCTTTGTTTTGTTTGAGAGTGTACAACTCTTCTAGGATGATGTCCAGTCAATATTAAAGGAGAAGTGATCTATGAATACATCAACAATTTCTTAGAAGGTTTTAATACCTAGAGACAACTAAGAAAACCAGTCAATGGCTAGGCCTATCAAACTTCATGGAAAGAGGCATATCAAATAGGACTCATTGTAGGTGACCTCCATAGACATGACATTAATCTCTTTGAAATAGTCCATAGGACTTCCTCTCCCTTTGTGTTTATCAAATTTGGGGACTTCAAAACTTGGACGAAATGGTACCATTGTGATGTTTCAATCAAATGGATAGGGACATAAGCCTTTTTGTGTATGGGGCTTCACATTTCCCATCTGGAGATCCTAGATTTCTTGTGTTAAGGCCTTGAGTTGTGATGCTACATAATCATGTGGGATTGGTGGAGGAACATATGTTGCACATTGTGGGATGGTAGATGGATTATATGTATGATTTTGATATGAGAAGGCGTTGTATGGTGAGTATGGTGGTGTAGTATTTTTTTAAGGTTATTGTGCTGGAGGCGTATATGTTCCTAACATGTTTATATTGATGATTTTTTTGGGGGATTATAGTATGAACCTTTTTGTTTTTTTTTTTTGTTGTTGTTGGGCATACTATTGGGCTAGTAAGGCTTGTTGTTGTTGGTCCACGAGGGCTACTTGTTGGGATGTTAAGGATTCTTAGTGTGCTTGTTATTGTTGTTGAGCCACTAGGGCTTGTTGTTGGCATTTATGTTGTTGTTGTGCTACTACGGCTGCTATATAGGCTTGATGTTCTTTTTGTGTTTCTTGTTGTTGTTGTTGTTGTCAGGTTGCTAGGGTTTCTTGGTGTGCTTGTTGTTGTTTTTGAGCCACTAGGGCTTGCTATTGGGCTTGATGTTGATATTGTGTTGCGAGGGCTGCTTGCTAGGCATGATGTTGTAGTTGTATTGTTAGGGATACTTGTTATTGTCACTATCATTGTTGGGCTGCTAGGATTGATTTGTTGGAAATATGATGCCATTTAATTGCAAATCCTAAACATTAATTATTTCATGTATCTCCTAGATTCTTGGAATGTGTTCAACAACACTAAGATTAGGATGAGATTATTATTTGGATGAAATAAATCATGAAATTGACATTTGTAGTTATTCCTAAATAATAGGAGCATGTGGGTGCACACATGGTAAGGTGAAACTCACCTTGTGTTCAGTTAACTATACGGAGTAATAGTTAACACTTCTGAATGCATGTAAAGATCCTAGGAGTTAGGATTTGATGCTTGCATGCTTGAAGTTCAATTCAGTTTAGTTATGGTTTAGTTATATTCACTTGCATGCATGTTGGTTATTTTGAGTTGCATGTAGTTAGCTTCTTAACTTGGAATGCATGGCTAATAACTTGAGTTGTATGATAGATAACAGGGACTACCTCCAGTTAACAGGGGATGACCATTCTTGCATGACTGGTGTTGAGTAAATGTTTCAGTTAACTAGAAAACATTTGGAGCCAACTTGGGTGTCCAAGATACTTTATTGTATTTACCTCTCATGCATGATAAGATATTTCTGAAGGCTCAATTAAGTAGGATTACTTAAGGGTGCCAACTTTGAGGAAGAGCTTTGGATTTATCACCATAAGTGAAGGATGGGTTATAGCTTCAATTTGGGATGCCCAAATGGATGAAGCACATGTTTTAGCATTGTTATTCACAAGATAACTCTATTTGCATTAGATATGGTGTACCTTTTAGGGATAGGGCTTGTGCATTGTAATTGCAACTCATGCTAACTTTACAAAGTTGAATAAAGCCTATTTATCTCAAGAAAGTTGAATAGAGTTGTGAGAGAGAGTTTTTTATTGTAGGTGTGAAGAAGATTGGTAAAGATAGAAGAAGCATTCTCAAGCAAGAATTGGAGCTATTGTAATTTAGAGATTGAATAATAGAAAAATTCTTGGTGGAGTTTTTTCTCAAAAGGGTTTCTCCACGGTATATCTTGTGTGATCTTTCTAATATCCTGTCTAGTTCTTCTATCAACTTCTCTCTTCATTCTACAACAGTAAAATGGATTAATCAAGATAATCACCCACAAAGAATATATGTAACAAAGAAAAGACTTACTTAGATCAGCAATATTAAAGTTTTACAGAGTATTAAGCTAAGAAAACACCTCATTTTTCAACATGATTGTTGTTGCTATTGTTGTTAGGTTGCTCGGGATGCTTTTTGCTGTTGTTGTTGGATGGCTTGTTGATAAGCATGTTGTGATTGTTGTAAGGCTAAGGCATGTGCTTTTAATGTAGGATCAATGGGTTTTTGGGTCATTTGTGATGAGTTTTAGGTGTTGATATTTTGCGTGGGTAGTGGGTTATTGATAAGAGTTTGTGAGTTCCCTTGGTTTAATTTTTTCCTTGCAAGATTGTGGAATGGGATGGAGGAATGTAAGTTTGAGGTCCTGTCTATTTTTGCATGATGAGAAGGGCCAAGGGGAAAGATGATGATGGTGCCATTAGGTATTGTGATAGTAATGAAACATTAGGACCTTGAGTCCATTGATTGAAAGGGCTCCCTTAATCAATATTTTTGGGACTTCCTTGTGTTTGGGATGTGGCCAAGGTATTACCTTGGTTGATGGGGTTTGTGACTAAGGGGTTTTTTTTATTCAGGTTGATGATGGGTGGAATAGATGTATTTTGGACACTAATTAGTTGGATGTATTAATGGGAGGATTGGATGAAGATGTCCCATGTTCCATTGAAGGTTGACTTTGCGTAAGGGTATTGACATGACCTTGTGGGTCTATTTGAGATACTTGTCCCATAATACCTTGCATGATGTTGGGCTAACTTTTTGTACTTGTGGGGATGGATGAAGAGGGGTACCCTCAGTATATTGAGTTTATCATGGATTCATGAAGTGTAAGTGCTTTATTTTGATGTAGAGGATTCTAACAAATTGGAGGAGTGCCAAATGTTGGTGTCCAAGTGGTGTTTTGAGAAAGATTGGTGTTTAGGGTACCCACAAGTGTTACTTTCCAATGGAAAGTGTGGCCAAAGCCAAGACTAGTTGTAATACTAGGAGTTGGTGTGTGACTTAACCCTAGTGATGGAGTTGTTTGAATGGTGGATGAAGTCAAGCCTTGTGTCAATGACCGCACAACAAAAGATGGGGAATTTTTGCTATGTTTTATAAGGCTTAATTTTCTTGTTTGTACTCCATGATTTCTTCCTTAGTAAGCCCAAATGGGTTGTTCATGATGTCTTCTATCTCATATGGCCTTGATAGAGAGGAGGATTGTTGCTATGGGGCAACATGACTTCTTGGATCAAATTCTTGAGGATTGATATCATTTGAAGTGAATGTGACTTTGGTTTTTTCCATGAATCTCTTGTGTTGTGATCTTTTGTTTACCATAAATTTTGGGTCACCTATGGGAGAGTTATGTTGATATTTGTAATGTTTAAACTCTCTAGTTGACTCAAATCTTGGTACAAGGCACACTATAAGTCATTTTAGAGCAATGATGATAATGGGAGATGAAAAAAAGTATGAATGATGTGGGGAGTGATCTTTGCAAATTTTTTGGGACAACACTTTTTACTTAAAGTTTTGATGTTTGATGTTTGGATAGATGATGTTTAATGAACATGTGAATCTTCAAGGTAGACTTGTGAACTTCAAGATAAACTAGTCCAAAAATGATAACTAACTTAACTAACTGCATAGAAAAGGATTCATTTCACATACAAAGTAGCTAAGTCAGGGTTTGGGTTGATAAATGTCTAATTCCAAATTTTTGGTGTGTTCAAAAGTTTGTAAAGTTTTGTGAAGTGAAGGATGAAATATGATGGGGGATGGATGAAAAGTTTTACCCAATTTTGACCTAGAGTGAACCTTTTTTTTTCAAGACTAAGGTAGTGAGAAACATGCTATACCTCTAAAGTGTTCAAACCCCAAAGACTCAATGATTAAGGAGAAGTTCTTATGAAATGTGTAGATTTGGTTCATCCATTAAATAGTGTAGAAAATGTCTCCTTATTGATCTATCTCGATTGTGGTGATTTCTTAAGATATGTCTCCAAATATACTTTGCAATATTATGTCTAAGTTTGAAATAGAGGATTGTAGACCTTCTCTAGGAGATTTTAATTTTATGAGAGATCATTTAGAGAAGCAGAAGATTATGAAAAAGAGGATATTTATTTCCACGTAGGAAGTGGTAATATGGGCCTTCTGACCATAATATCAGTTTTTTCTTCTTGTTCATCTAAGATGGTTGTTGTGTTTCTCCACTAGGTTGGTGCTTCCTTTGTTTCAAAAGTTAAGCTCCTCAAACAACTAATTATATCTATTTGTTCTCCCTCAATTAGTTCAAATTTTGGTTGAATGATAGTGGGCATAAGGTGGGTTGTTCAATTGGAGTGATTGGACACCAAATGGTCATGTTGGATTCAGTTTGTCAATTTATCTTGCTTAAATAAATTTCTTTTTACCACAAACAATTTTCTTGCTTAAGTTTCAAAATAAGTGTCTATGTCAAAAACATCATTTATTTCACAAGGTCCATTATGTGAAAGTCCTGAAATTAAAGCCATAGTTTCCTAGGTTAACTTTGGGAAGTATGGATTGAGATGTAAACCAAAATATTTAGAAGTTTCTAAGGATAGAAAACCTTAGGAAAAGAATCAATATCCGAGGTTTTTCAAAGGGTATCCATACTTAGACCAAAGGGTTTAAAATTTTGAAAAGACTTTTTAATGTTTGTTTGTGATTGTTTTGGAACCAAGCAAGTGTTAAAATGACTCACAAGAATTTACAATCCTAGTTAGACTAGGTATGTATTGCTTAGTAGGGTTACCATCATCCCTTAAGAGATGATTCATCTATGAAGATGATATGGACAAATAGGCTATGTCAAGGAAATTTAACATCTTGGCACACCAAGCAAAAGAGTCCCTTCCCTATTTTCTTTATTTCCTCAATCAAAAAATAGACACATTAAGTAACTTCTTGGAATGGTGTTATTCCAATGCACTACCTTAAAATAGGTTTTTGAATTGGACTTGGTTGGCCACTGCAACAAGGTTTTTAATGACCATATTTGAGATTGAATTGTGCTATCCACACATTGATTCACTCAAAGAAGAGGCCTCACATACCTTAGAAACATCTAATGGTTTTAATGTATCACAAGGATACTAGGGGAGACATCCATCAATATAGGACAACAACACCAACTGGCTAATGAATTTTTTCACTCCAATTTATTCATATAGCAAACCAAAATGAAAGCACCACTTGGGTCATTCCCTCTCTCAAGTTGGGAGGTAGGAACTCTAAAGGTAACACATGTTTGAAGTGTGAAATGATTTTCATCACCCAAGATTTCCAAAAGGTACAAGGGGAGAGGATAGATGCTTTGAAGAAGAAAAGTATACTTGTGTGTTTTTCTTCACCCAAGATCACATGGAGCATAAGGGGAGAGGATATGCACAACAAGCATATGCAAGAAAATCATACACATGTTCATTTTAACCTTGAAAAGCATAATGAATTCATTTTAAGCACCAAATGAACTGTGAAAATTGTTTTGTTCAATTTTAAACCAACAAGAATATTGATGCGAGGGTTCAGTTTTAACCAATTTGAATGCTTGTTTTAAAACCAAAAGAAATCTAGTTGGTCCTAAAATGTGAAATAAAGCAACATAAATAGGTTATAATTACCCCATAAGTGTTGAAAAACTTGTTAAAATTATAAAATCAAATGACAATATGCTCCTTCACTTCAAATTTTGTTGCTCAAACTGGAAAAACCAATTAGCCTAAAAAAAAATAGCTAGAAGCTAGTGACATATTAAAGAGTAGATAAAATAAAAAAATTAAAGCATATATTAAAATTTGGTCATTGTTTTTTCTTACCAATAAAAAGCCTCATTGTTTGCAAAGGGATCACTATAATTCAAAAAGGAATCACTCGATAGTGAGAGAAAGTGTCACTCTGTAGTAAAACAGGGATGATGATAGCATCACTATTTTGGATGCATCACTATTTTCAAATCTTAGATACTTCTAAAAAGTATTAGTGTCGTAATTTGTTAATAGGTGTTGTTGTTTTAATTAAGCATCTCTATAATCTAGAAAAGGGTGTTGCTATATGGCTATGCCTAAAAAAGGCATTGTTGTAGCCTCCAAAAGCATTGCTATACCTACAAAACTAGGAAAATGGGAACCTAGAGAAAATATCATCATATTCAATTAGTTGATCCCTCCTTCTAGCACCAAAATGGGATTGATGATGTAGTATAGGTTAACTACACTTGACCCATAAGTGTTCGAAGCATAATTAAGCCACTAAGCATTAATCCTGGGCAATAAGATCATTTGATTTAAACAAAGATGAAGAATCCATTCAAATTAAGATTCAAAACATGAAAGCTTCATAAATATCTATTCTAATCCGTTGAAACTTATCCTATTGTGGGAGTGGTTTTGCATTGATGTAGAATGGAAACCCTTTCTCAATCCCTTGGATAATGAGCTTGTTTTGATCGATTCTATTGAAGAGAATCAATGAAACTAATGA
The DNA here is from genome assembly GCA_007258455.2 of Sequoia sempervirens. NCBI lineage: Eukaryota > Viridiplantae > Streptophyta > Pinopsida > Cupressales > Cupressaceae > Sequoia > Sequoia sempervirens. The sequence goes on along the minus strand of VDFB02000015.1, from coordinate 390,139,529 downwards.
AAGATGTGTTGTAAAACATTATGAAAGCCTATTTTAACATGATGAAAGTTAAGGTGATCAATGCGAGTGCATGCAAAGATATTCTAAATGTATGCAAGATTTGAAATTTTAAAGCCCTAGTTTCAAAATATGCTAAATGGATGCACCTAAGTTACCATGGAAGCTATTAATGGATGTTTCAAGCTATTATGCATGTAAAATAACCTAAAATGATTTTAAACATAAAATGTGATTGCAAATGGATATGATTTTCAATAGCATATTTTTTCTCTAAAAAGGCGGATCCCTATTCAATAGATGCAAGCTCTATTTATAGAATAGGAAAAATGAAACTAATGGTCAAGATTCAAAGGATTAATCAACGATCAGAATGGAAGGAAAATGGAGGCATGGATCATGGATTCCTATCAAGGGTTGAGGATGCAAGATGATATTTAATCAAGGGCTTGCATTCATCCAAACAAACACACTTTCAAAAATTGAACAAGAAGCTTTATTGAAAGTTTGTTATAAAAATGAATATTCCCCTTTTTCAAATGAGTGAAGAAAGAGAATATTCTCAAAGAATATTCTCATGGTTGAGGAAAATAGATATTTAGTTAATTAAAACTAAATTTAATTGTGCAAAGCAGAAGGAATATTTCATGAGAATATTCCCTATTGGAAGAATGTGAAAAGGAGGAATATTCTCAAGGAATATATGCTTACAAGTGGGAGAGAGATTTAATTAGTAATTTCATAATTAAATAAAGTGTTAATTATGAAAATTAGGGGAATTATGTGCTATTAATTAAATAAATGATTTAATGAAAAAGGGGAAAGTGATATGATTTACAATTAAATAACTTAGGGTTATTTAATTAAATAAGAGGACTTTAGGGATTAAATTAATTTTTTTGATTTATTCTTGATTTAATAGGATGAAATTTTAGTGCAAGAGGGGTTGAATTCACCTAATTAGGTTAATTAGATCAATAGATGAAAAATGATGTGATAATTAAATAACGAGGCTAATTTAATCAATTAAGTGAAAATAGGATGGTTTTTAGGATGAAATGATGTTAGTATATGAATTTCAAGTGCATGATATCATTCATGACATTTTTAAGAGTCTGTAGTTACAAAGATTTGATCATTCATCATTCCTTCATTCTTTTCTATTTCGGTTCAAGGTTTAATTACCGAAAGGTGTTTGACCAAGGCAAACCCCCATTCCCTAAAAATCAACATTTTTTTTCTCTCTTTGATGTGTGATTGCATATTTTAGGTTGAAGATCATTTAAAGAGAAAATTTGAAGAAACTTACAAAGTTGTCAAAGCTGCAAAAAAAGTTCTCAAATCACAAAAAATATTCTATAGATTTTATTTCTTGCTGTCCACTAGTGAGCACCTTGAATATGGGAGTGTAGACATGGTAGAAGAGAACCCATAAACCATTTTTAAAATCACTACTTAGGACCCATTAGCCATAGGGCGAATGAATCCTAGGACAATTCCAAAAAATAGTTTTTTTTTAGAGATACACAAGATTTTCAATTCTCAAATCTGCCAAAAGCTTTATTGATTCTAGTAGTATTATGTGTTATCTATAAAACCAACATTTACATGTCTTATATGAGTTTATCTGGTATTTTTAATATTTCTCCCAAAACCCCTTGGTCATTCATTTTTTGTCAAGACATTTTGTACTAGAATAGGACACTTTGTGATAGTTTTGAGATCAATTTTAAGTGTTATCCACTCATCTAATTTGTGTGAAACAAATTGTGTATATCAGATCTATGGTTAATATACTTAGATCTAGTCTTACATTCTAGTTTTGAGTTGATTTAGTAAATTTAAGTGTGTCTCCCAAAAGTGTTGTTTGGCCTAGACCCCCGTCCTAACACAAAAAAGGGAAATTGCATGATTCCTCAAAGAATTAAACCACTTAAGGGTTGAAAGTGGATTTTGACTTGAGGGATATCATTTCTTGAATGGAATAGAAGAATAGGTGGGTTCATTCACTTCATTTTGACCTTTCTATTTATAATAGTTTTGTGAAATATCCCATATTTAGTATAAAACCCTATGTTTAGTGAACCCTAACCCATTTTTCTATGTTTTAGTAATTAAGACACCTTGTAAATTGTTTCTTGAATTTAGGTTGTAGGACCCATTCACCCACAAATGAATGGGTTTCCTTTAAGTGTCAAGACCCAATTTTAAATATGTTTTTGGTTGCATCTTAATGATTTAAATTCAAGTTTCATTTTGGTGAACCCAAGTTTTGAACATTCTAATTTCTGATTTGGCATAAAGTTCTATTTCATTTTAGGTGTAAACTTGCATTTTGCATTCATTTTAAATATAAAAATTTACAAAAATGGATAATATCACATTGATTGTGCATAATGTTTCTATATTAGTGTACTTTCCATCATTCATAGTAAGAAATTGGATCAAAATTGCATTTCAAAAAGTTTCATATAGTTCATCATTGTCCCTTCATTACACTTTCATTTGCACATTAAATTCTAGAGTTTTCCTTTTACAGAAATATTAATCTAAGACCTAAAATAGAGAACACATCTAATCTTTGAAATTGTATTTTTTAACTTAAAAAAAAAACTGTATATGGACCCATTCACCACTGGGTGAATTATTAGTTGGAAGCCTATAAAAACCAACTTTTTTTAGCCTTTTTTGGTTTTTTGCACTTCCTAGGCCTATTGGTAACCTACAGTATTGGTCTAGAAAGTTTCAGGAATTTCTATTTTATGCATCTAGGTCTAAACATCCACTTAGTGTAGTAATTTTTAAATCATTCCAAAAAAAATTAGTGGACAAAAATCATCAAATCTTCTAGAAAATTGTTTACATTTTGAAGCATTGCATAATTTGGATAGATTACTTTTCACAATGTTAGTATCTTTCTTTTCCAAGTTTGCAAAGAAAAAATGCATTATAAAGCATGTTAGTCATGAGAATGTCTTAGTGAAAGAGATTGAGCTTGTTGACATATTCCATGCTACCAAATTTCCCATAATCCCCTCATCCCCTAATATCTCTCCTATCTATGATAATGTTTTAGTGAAAGAGGATGTAAGAAAACTACTATCCATGTCATTCCTCATGATCTTTCATATAAACTTATTTGAGGGAGACCATTGATTCAAGCAATGGATGGGGTGCCTTATACCCTTCATCATAAAATGAAGCATGTTTATAAAAATAAAGTGTATAAAATCAAAGCTAACCCTAAACTAAATATTTGTTTGAACATTGAGAAAGGTAAGGAAAATCCTTTGAAAACACTGAAACCAACAAAACAATTGGAACCCATGCAAGAGAAAGACAAAGAAAAGCATATTGAGTAAGTCACAAAGTTATTGGAAGATGATTGGGGTTCCTTATATTTTACACCTACATTGATGGGTGAATACAAGATCATAATAAAAGAGTCTAACAAGGGAATACAAAAAGTGGTAATGTCAACACAAAATTTGAAAGAATCCACCTCCACCACTTTAGAAGAAGAAACAAATTACACAACACACTTTGATGAAGTTGATTATTAACAACCACCAAATTTGAAAGAAATGAAAAAGATTTAATGAAGAGGTTATGAACTTATGAAAAAAATTGGTTATAGTGGAAAAGGATGTGGTGCTAGATAACAAGGTATCTATGTCCCTATAGAGCCTAGCATGCAAGAAAAAAATAGTGTTCTTAGTAATTATCCTTTGAAAGAAATGAAAGACTCAAAAAAACCTTCACTCAATGTCAACACTCTTACAAATGATTCTTCCAAGACAACTTTAACATTGGTGCATCCTAGACTAATAGATACTACATGTGTGAATATCTCATTAGATATGCATCAAGTTGATACTTTATCCACTCATTATAATCAATAACAATAGTTGATGCTCCTTTCCATGAGAAAGTTGTAGGATCATAGAAACATATGACTTGGCATAGGGATTTCTAAACAATCTCCCATTTCTTAGGATTAAACATTTCCTACTTTAAAGCAATTGCTCACAGCAATGGTGTTAGCAACTGATTTAATGTGGGGGTGTACATCAATAATATCTTTTCACATTTCTCATGTTTCATGGTGTGATTTTATTTTTTCTTGTGATGCATTATTTTCTTGATGATTTCATTAGGTTTGATGTCCTCCAAGAGTACGATATTTTTAGCATAGAACTTTCCTCTTAATGGTGATGCGACACACTATGTTCCCTATGTTGTGAATATTTTATTGTTTACTTGTCCTCTCTTGGAGACATTAGGCATGATTTTCCCTAAGAAGAATACCTTACATGAACTAAGAAAATCCCTTTGAAAAAAACCTTTTACTATCATTATTGTTCATGAGTGTTAGCATAACAAATCTTGTTATCCTTATGAAGCCCAAAACCCTAAATTCAAGGCCACTAAGAATAACGCACCTTACTTTCCATTGGATCCTTGCCTTGTCCATAGGTGCTTAGCATAATGTAGCTAGCTAATACCTATGAAGCTCAAACTCTAAATTCAAATTCACCTAGCATAACATAGCTTGCTTGCCTCTGGAGCCTTGCCTAGCATTGTGGTGCCTTACTGAAGTTTTCAAGAGTATAGGTTTGATATGGTGTGGAAGACTAATATGATTCTCTCATTTTCCACCCTTTTGGGATACTCACCTGATGGATAGCCTAAGGTTCCACTACCTTAGAGTGAGTGTGAAAAAAAAAAAAAACCAATGGCTTAGATGTGTTTTGTGTCTATTGGATTGTCTAGCCTTGATCTTCCTGGTCTTTGATATTATATGATTGTGTATCTTTTTCATTGCTACATACAAAAGTGTCTTGAATGTCTACTTTAATTTGAGTTTGACAAGGGGTCATCCACTCACTAAAGTGGGGGGAAAATTTAGTGTAGGAAAAAGTATCCCTTTTTCACACTTAATTTGGGAATAATTAATAATAAAATGAGCTTACTTATTCCTTGATTTAGTTTTGTAATATGTTTTTCATATTCACATTAAGTTTAGGGCCCTTTTAAATAAAATGGACTTAATTGTGCCTTGTCTTTGGTGTTGTAAGGTGTACCTTTATACTTTCATATTGGTGTAGGGATTTTTAATTAATTAAGGTTAATTTTCCTTAATGGGCCCCTTTAATTCAAATCCAAGCCTAATTAAATGAAAATTCTTAGGGATAAAACTTGACATTCATAAATTCCATTACACAACACTTAACTTTGGAAGATGTGTAGCCTAGGTAAGTGACCTAGGACCCATTTTCCATAGGTTGAATGGATTCTTACTTAGATCTAGGAACCTATTTTCACATAATGTTAAACATTGACTAATGTGTGTCCTAGGTAAGTGTCCTAGGATCCATTCACCTTATGGAAAATGGGTCCTCACTTAGACCTATGAGCCCCCTTTAAATATTTTTTTGGCAATATTTTAATGATTTGAAGAAGATTATTTCAAGGGAAGATTTGAAGAAGATTATTGCAGCAATCAAGATGCATTTACCATGTCAAATATTTATTGCAATGAACACATGTTGTTTGAGATAATATGGTGATGCAAGATTCAATATCTATGAAAGTTTTCAAGGACATTATCTCTGTTCAAGTTTCATGATCAAGATCTACATTCATTAAGGCCTCTTCATGCTAGTTTGTAGATTACTACTCCAAGGTTTCAAATAAGGTTTGGTGAGTTGTTACATTGATTTGTTCACTCATCATTCCTTCATGATTTTCTATTTCATTTCAAGGTTTAATTACCAAAATGGGGTTTGACCAAGGCAAAACCCCATTCCCTAAAAAACAACATTTTTTTTCTCTCTTTGATGTGTGATTGTAGATTTTAGGTTGAAGATCATTTGAAGAGAAAAATTGAAGAAAGCTGCAAAGTTGTCAAATTTGCAAGAAAATTTATCAAAAATTGGAAAATATTATACATATCTCATTTTTGGCTCTCCAATAGTGAGCATCTAGAATCTAGGAGTGTAGACCTAGCAGAAGAGAACCCATAAACCATTTTTAAAAAGCCCTACTTAGGACAGATTTTCCCTTCTTAGATCTGCCAGAAGGTTTGTTAATTATATTATTATTATGTTTCATATCAAAAACCCACTTTTTACATGTCTTAAATGAGTTTATTTTTTATTTTTAATCTTTCTCCCAAAACCCCTATTCAATCATTTTTGTTAGGACACTTTCTATTAGAATAGGACACTTTGCGATAGTTTTTGAGATCAGTTTTAAGTGTCCACTAATCTAATTTGTGTGAAATAAATTTTCTATTAGCTCTATGGTTAATCTACCTAGATTTTTTCTTACATTTTAGTTTTGATTTGATTTACTATGTTTAGTGTGTCTCCCAAAATTGTTGTTTGGCCTAGACCCTTGTCCTAACAAAAAAAGGGAAATTGCAAGATTCCTCAAAGTATTCACTCACCTAAGGGTTGAAAGTAGATTTTGACTTGAGAGATCTCATTTCTTGAATGGAATAGAAGAATAGGTGGGTTCATTCACTTCATTTTTAACTTTCTATTTATAGTAAGTTTTGTGAAATATCCCATATTTAGTATAAAACCCTATGTTTAGTGAACCCTAACCCATTTTTCTATGTTTTAGTAATTAAGACACCTTGGAAATTATGTCCTAGATTTAGGTCCTAGGACCCATTCACCCAAATACGAATGAGTCCCTTTTAAATTTTGGGACCCAATTTTAAATATGTTTTTGGTGAAATTTTAGTGATTCAAGTTCAAGTTTCAAATGTTAGCTTGTGCAATCTAATTTTCTAGAAATTAGATAAACACATATAAATACATAATTAATTTATCAATTCAAACTAAGCACACATAACCAAAATTTCATAAAAGAAAACATTATTTTCAAGAGCATTGAAGACTAGATTTATCAATCATCTGCATTATTAATTAAGATCATATCATCATGTCAAAGTTCATGTGTGTTCATGTCATGTTTTGGAGCTAACATTGTGATGTAGGTTTCAAGAATTCAAGCATCAAATCAAGAATCCAATCAAGCAACTAAATGAAAAATATATACCTTAGAGAGATGTGTTAGATGTCAATCCTCTAAGAACAACCATTAAGGGTTTGGTGAGTTGTGACATAGCATTGTTCATTATCAATTCCCTTCCATTTATCATTATTTCATTATCAAGGTTCAATTACCAACATGGCTTTTAACTAATGAAAACTCCCATTCACCCAAAAGAAAAAATTATTCTCCCTTTGTATGTGCATACTTACAGGTGAAGGATTGAAAATCAATCGAAGGAGATAATTTGTAAAGCTATCAAAGTTTTTAGCATTATTGTCAAGCCATAGAAAATCATATTCAAAATTTATTTCTAGCTTTTTGATAATGAAACCTAGAGAAATAAAATACTTATACCTAGGATAAAAAGACTATAAAATCAAATTTTATACCCTTATAAACATACCCATTTTCCCTAGGGTGAATATGTCCTTCAACAGTGTTCAAAATCCACTTTTGGTGTGAGGTATATACCATTTTTCCCTTCTCAAATCTGCCTGAAAGTTACTATTTAAATTTCTTCTATCATAATACTCTACATTTCAAGTATTAGGTCATATTGTTTAGTTTTCTAATGCATTTAAATTTATATTCCAAGATAGCCAATCAATCATATTTCATAAGAAAACAATAGATCCTCCAAATAGGGTTGACTCATCTCAAGGTTAAAATTAAATCCTATTAGGTTGGGAGATTTCTTTTTCTAATGAAATTAGGAAAATGTAGGTGCATCAATAACCCTTTTAATCATTTCATTTTAGTCAACCCGACATTTTGACACAATAAGCTTTATGAGATTAGAAGTATTTTGAACCCTAAATCTATGCTTTGCATTAGTTTGTGTTTCATCTCATTTAGGATTTCAAAAACTACATTAGTCTGTATTTCATTTAGGGTTTTAAAATTGCATTTTGCATCATTTAAATTCTTAGAAATCTAAATTTTTACATACATATTGCATTCAATTTACATTGTAGTCTGCATATTAGTTCCTTTTAGTCATTTACATCATAAAATTCAAACAAAAATTCATCTAGAAGTTGTCATTTTTCTTGTTGTTTTTCATCAAATTGCATTTACATTTCAACATAAAAATCTAGAAATTTGTAACTAAAAGTATCTACTTGCAACCTAAACCAAAGTACTTAAACATCAACTTAGAAACCTAGAATTTAATTTTTCAACCCTTGTGTAAAGACCCATTCGACCTAGGGTGAATTTGTCCTTGTATAGGTCATTTCATAGACTTCTAGGCATAAATATGTCTCGATATGCTTTATTTCTTGTTGCTTGTAGATCTTCATTTCAATTTCTAGAATTTATTTTTGTAATTGTTTGCATTCAACTGAATTGGTCAGAACAAGTGAATTATTCAAAAGTAAAATTTACATCATTTTCAAGTTTTTGCACTTTAAAATTAGAAAATAATTACATGTAATATCTAAAAATTACTATATTTTTTTACAAACTTGCATTGTGTTTCCTATTTTTAAATGTTTGCTACACTTGTTTAGTGTCTTTTTTTACATTTTGGGAACACTTTTGGCTTGGTGAAACTTGTATGAGTATTTCAACTTGGGGTCATATTGCCAGTACTTTAGTGAGACATATTTTGAGACACATGGCATCCCATGCTAGTACATCCATTGTAGATCTTGTGTTTTCAAACTCTTTCGCTTATAGTGTTGACACTAGTCAACCCATGTTGGAATCCATGCCTGAAATATCATATCCTATAACCTCCAATATTATTGATGTTGAAACCATTGTTTCTCATGTCCCTCAAGAAAACTTGCAAAAAATGGATGTGATCTTAGAAAAACTTCAAAACTTTGTAAATGTTGAATATATTGTTGGCACTATGGTTCCTATCATAGATAATATGACAAGATTGCTTGATAATGAACTACAAATAGAAATTGTGCATATCCTAGCTCATATTATTGATGATCATGTTCCTACAATGGCTAGTTATGCTCAAAACTTTTGGTACACTCAAATTCAAGGTGGAAATAAAATTTCTCTCCCTAAAACTATGGCCTTTATTCCTAAACACACACATCCAAATGTTACTACAACAAGGCATCCAACTAGAAATATAAATCAAAATTTAGGTATTTCCACTATAAATCCTTCTACCTTTGTGCATTCAAACATCATATCTCCTAACCCATCACCTCTCAAAAAATTACAATTCACTTGTCCTCCCAACACATATACACCTCCATCTCAAAATACAACCAATTATTCCATCCTTAACCAACTTTTGCAAAATGTTTCATCCCTCCAACAATAATTTTCCATATTTAACCAAAATCAACATGGCCAACCTTCTTAATATGTCAAACAAAACCCATTATAATTTGAGATATTAAGAGAAAAAATGCCACAAGGAATAGAAATTCCTAGATTTTAGAAATATGGTGGTAAAGAAGATCCTAGAAACCATGTCTTTGCATATACAACCTTATGTGGTGACTTTATTTTTTAATACAAGCTCTTTGATAAGCTTTTTACTAGATCCTTGAAAGGTACAACCTTGGAATGGTTTGAATCTTTACCACATATACTGATTGATTCATTCAATGAACTTTTTGATACCTTTCTTAACCATATCCTAGTGCACATTGGTCCCAAGATGGCCTTACCTGATTTAATGCAATGTAAATAAAACAAAAATAAAAAGGTCAAATTGATTTCATAGCACATTATCAATTTCTTTACTCAGAAATTACCATTAAGATTTCTAATAGTAACCTTCAATGAATGATCATTGAAAAATTGCAAACTAGCATTCAAAACAAGCTTGGGATGATGAAATTTACCTCCTTCATTCACTTGTACATGGCCCTCCATGACTATCAAAATCTGGTAAGTCATCATGAAGCAAAAACTTCCTCTATCTTGAAAAAGTTTGAATTTCAAGAAACGAGATAAGGGCTATATACAAATAAATATTTTTCAAAGAAATAGACATGTTGAGTCTAAGTGGTTGGTATAAATAACAAATCCATATCAATTCAAAAATAGGAATAGGTGATTTACACCATTACCAAATACCCTTCATTCCATAGTGTTGTAACTCTTGGGTAAGAACCTAATTACCTTACCTATGATTAGAACAATTGATACCATTAATTATTTACCTTCAAACCATAATCCAAATGTCCTTTTCCATTATCATTGAAAAAAATGACATGATATAGAAAAATGTATACATGTTTAAAATATTGTGCAAGACCTCATTGATTCTAATAAAATCCGAATTGGTGGTGTTAATGATCAAGGAAATAAGTCTATTTCCCCACCTAACCAAAATTTGAAAATCTTTACCAATCCAATGCCAAATCATTACATTTCTTTTGTTAAAGCTAGTGACACCAACAATGATGTGATGAATGTTCACAATATACAAGACATTACTAATAATAACATGATTGATAATGAGGATGATATACAAACTATGGTCAACGTCATTCACATTCAACCTTGTAAGGGACAAACTAATTTGTCTCTTGATATTTCTTTCTCACAAATTGATATAATTAAAAATGCACCTGATGGTCCTCTTTACATAGCCAGAAGAATCAATGAAATGACTACCAATGGGATATTAATTGATCCCATCTATGTAGAGAATGTGATTACTGAGGAATTCTTATTTGTGCATGAACTTTACCAAGATTCTTATGAGTAATTGATATCATGGATCAAAACATATAATGGTTTTTTTCCCTATAATAGGTTGGATCACTCTCCCATTAAAAGTTGGACCAAAAAAATTAGATGTCTCATTCTCCATCATCCTATCATCAAACCAATTCTATGTGAAGCTAGGCTATCCATGGCTATGCTCCATGAATGTTGTCATGTCGTTAGTGCATAAATGCTTAAGATTTCTATTTGGAAATCACATCTCTACTAGATGCATCATAGCAATTTTAATCATTTGTCTTCCCATGGGAATTTTTTATTGGATTTATTTTGGCTCAAACCTATGGAACCTATTAAGCCTCATGAGGATTTCTTTTTGAAATCTTACAAAAAGTTCAAGGATAAGTGCATAGAAATTTTTTTTCTTAGCAACATGCCTCAACCTATGATTGAACCAAAATCCCTTCAAAGTAACTAAGACAAATCAACCATGCTTCCACCACCTATTTCCCACAAAACACTAAGAGATAAGAATACAACTCCTATTTTTCCTCCTAATATTAAACAAGTTTATAAACACGAAGAGAAAATAGTTGACCAACCCTCCATGGTTCCTTCCATACCTCCCTTGCGAGAAGAAAATAAACCAAGGGTTGATAAACTCGCTCCTACGCAATTTCAACTTGAAAACCATGCAAGTAGAAACTAAAATGCTAAAGAACATAGGTGTATACATCATGCTATTGCTCATTAGTTAGAAGATTAGAACAAACAAGAAATTTGAGATCAAAATCTAACTCAAACAAAGAAGGATGATTCTCCACCTTCACCACAACAACATGAAACCTCTATGGACATTATCATTAGACATCCTATTATGATTAACTTAGATGATGATGATGAGATTGTTAAGATTTATGATGAATTGCATAATGAGCTAAATTTATTATTTTCCTCTTCCATGAGCTTAGATGAGAACAATCGTGATGATCCTCCTAAAAAGAGTGCATCACCATGTGTTGAACCTTGTAATTTTCCTAGCATGGAACCCATTGTTGCCCCTTCAGCTATTTATTCACCTTACATATATGGGGTTTGTGCAAGATCATGGAGGTATGACAAGTGGTGATGTGAAAAGAAAGGCATTTTTCACTCGCCCAAAAATGCAAAAAAAATCTAACTTTTTGTAGGCTTAGGTAGAAAGTATATAGTGTCAAAGCAAATACTAGACTGAAACAAATATCTATTTCTAAATGGATATCCATTTTGTTTAGGTAAAAAAATTTAATTTCGTCAGGTCTAGGGCCAACCAGTATTTTTATTTAATATATTATAATTATTATTTAATATATTTATAATATAACATGGATATTTAATTTAATACATTATTATAATGTTTTTTAATTTAATATTATATAATAATATATTTAATATATTATAATCTTATATAATATTATATAATATTATAATATTATAATAAATTAATTATATTAATTATATCATAATATTAAATATTATATATATTGTAAATAATATAATATATATTATGTTATATTATGTATATTATATTATAATATAATATATGTAATATACTATATAATATAATTTTATATTATAAGATAAAATGAAAAATGATATCTTACATTTAAAGAAATACCACCAATAACTACATGGTCAAGTCTTAGACCCAACCATATATTAACAAAACTACATAAAGGAAATGGATATTTGTTTCCTATTTTATAAAAGCAAAATCAAACAACCCAAGAGCTCATTTTTAGCAGACTACACGTGGGTTTTCTACTCCACAACTTAGATATCCATTTGCAAGTGAATCTTCTTTCTCAAATCAATCAAATTTGAAAGGTATTTTTGATTTTTTATGTTTTTCTTCAATCTATATTAGTTTTGCATTGATTTATTTGTGAATTTTATTCAAAAATAGAATATTTGATAGGTTTTTTGTTGCATTAAAATGATTATTAATTTTGAATTTTTTTATCAATTAATAGGCTTTAAATGGTTGATCCCAACCCCACTCAACATGAAAACATTCAACTAGCTCAGCATGAAAAACCTAACCCCACTCAAGATGAAAATCCTCCAAATCCTCCTTCACTGCAACCAATGTTTCCAAACTAAAACGTACCAACAATACATGAATATATTCATAGAAATTTAGATCAATTGAGAAATGCATGTCAAATCTATGATACACTCACTGAGCTATCAGTCACTTTGCCAACTTAGCACAATAGATTTGCACAATGGTGAGAGGAACATAGGAAATTTTATGCCAATGGTTTATCATATGATGAGGTGAGGGCACTTGATATTGACAAAGCCCAATTAGCCTAGTTATTCATCAATCACAAAACACGATAGCTTGTTAATGTGTGGAAGCCAAAATTTTCAATTAAATGGTGCACCCATAAAGGCATATTAGATAATTTATGGAGATGTTGGTGTATGGTTTATGATAAACCACCAAAAAACAATCTTGACATCCCTTAGTATTTTCTTTGAAAATTATATGCTAAGTTTGTCCCAGGGAAGCATGCCAATTACTTTGACATGTGATATTTCTAGGGCGTTGGTAGAGTGATGCTAGATAATATACCTAGAGCATGTTGAGTCACCCCAGTTCATCCTACTCCACCTATTGTTGCCCCAACTCCATTACCTTACCCTAAGATTGCTTTAGATGTAGGGACTCAGAGCATTTATGCCTTACATTCATTGAGTGATTATTTGGTCACATAGATCCATCATGTTGCACAACCATTTGAAGGTGCATCCCATCATGATGCTGATGTACCTATTGCATCAGCTTTGATTGGTACACTGTCATTGGCTCTGACTAGTACACCATCCTCTTTGACACATATTTGTGTGCCCCATTACTGCTTGAAATGCAACAATTTATGTTTAGGTCCTCTTTGATGATCCACTGAGGCTCTTATAGACACATTCAACTATGAGGTTTAGGATATTTCAGATGTAATATTTGATAGAGCATGGAGTGGAACATTCATAGGAGAGACATCAGCTACTAGGGATAATGTGGGAGCATCAGTAAGACTTAAAGTAATTTCATAGTGTGTTTTATCTAAATTATTTCATATTTTATAAGAGATATTTGTACTAATATATGTTTATGTGCTAGAATCTTTAATAGTTGTTGACAAAGGAGTAGATTTCCAAAGTGCAAGAAGCTACCCAATCAGCCATTTTATTTGCCCTAGAGAATCAGTATTATAGTATTATTTAAATTATTATTTAGATGTTAATTTTTGAAATCTATTATGTTTAAATACATTTACTACATAGATTGATAGTCTAATGTAATCTTGTATTTTTATGCAGCAGCCTAGTTCTTTTACAACCATGTTGATTAGGCCTAACCCATTGGATGAAGCTACACAATAGGTATATATATTTCTTATTCTCAAAATTATGATTATATGTGCATGTGCATTTAAATTGTGTTACATTCTTGTCTTTTTTTATATAGGAAACCATCTTAGTTGCTTCATCAACCATGAGCCCATCTAGTTGTGTAGCATCATAGTAGATATGTGTTTATTTGATATTGCATATATTTATGTTTAGATAGGAGTAGATATATGTTTAGTAAATATTATTATTTTTCAATAATTATATGTTAATTTGTCTCATTTTTTATTTTACCTACTATAGTCCTCTACCTGACTCAATACTGTGACTAGTGTGGGACCACTTCTTTATACGAGGATTCTCGATCATCCTAAGGAACAATCATATGCAGACCATCTTCCAAAAAAGAGAGAAATACTTGAGGTAAGAAATAATTGCATTATTCATATAATGTAGTACACATATAGTGATTTTGATGTTAAATTCATAATTTATAAATGATAGTATATAAGTTTTTATGTACTAGTCTATCTTGTTAGCCATTCACATAATTAATCTAATTTGTGGTTTGAATTATTATTGTGCAGGAAGCTTCAGAGCAAATAAGTTTTTTGAGGAGGCTCAATTTTGATGGTCTAGCATAGGATTAGGATTTGATATAGATTAATATGTACTTAGGGTTTGATAGATCTTGAGATGGAATATATGCCACAATTTGTAAAACTTGTTCTGAGTAGGCATATATGCTAGATTTTTGTATGCACAAACATAATTATTCTACATTTTTATAAATAATAATTGATATTCAATCTAATTTGTTCCTCGTGTGCATTTCTTTCTACTTTGAATCTTCAAAATGGAATGTATAATTATCTTAGAATGGCTTAAATTTATGATTGATAACATGTTATAGATTAACAAAATTGCATTTTAATAGAGCTTATGAATTACAATTGGTAATCCATCTATCTTGGAGTTCATTCCTATTAAATTTAACATACATTACATTCCATGAGACCACATTTCTTTGAGGATTTTTTTCAAACAATTCACTACCTTTTCTATTGTACCACATTTTTCATACATTTCTACCAAAACATTTTTATCAAACACTCAATTTGAGAATACACATGATTTCAAGATCTATTGAATGAATTTAAATTTGACATTATTTTGTTTTTTGAACTCTTGTAATGAAGTGGGAAGTTGATTTTTAATTCAAAAGAAGTTAAAATTAATGAAAAATGGTATGAGAAGCTCTATATAATATTTGTTGAGAAGAAATATTTGAAAATATGCCTCAAAGAATTGTGGTCTCATAGCAAAAGAAAAAAATATGAAAAGAGTGGCTTATGAAAGTCTTATAAAATTGATTCTTTTGATTGATTAAAAAATTCAAATAGATGGATACAACTTAATGAAATATATGTCATTATAGTGCTCATTCAAAAGTAATATAATAATCTTGATAAAAATAAATGTCACTCAATGTTCATTCAAGCTTAACAACCTGTAAAAGGTATAAAATCATCTTGAATAAAATTCACTATCTTTCAACCATAGGGGTTTGATGCAACCTTCAAAAAAGGTCCTTACAACTAAACAAGATACATTCTCATTATATTGTTCATGTGAAATCTGTACAATAATCATAATTAACAATTAAGGCATCATTCAACCATGATGCAACCATTAAAAAAACCAAATGAGTGATATAAGCATTAAACAAACCAAATACAACTCCATGACATGCACATTATTTGACCTTCCACATGCAACTTCCATTATTGTAATGCACAAAAATGAATGTTACTAACCATAATACATCAATAAGCAAACTAGGCATACTATATGGGCTTGATGCACACTAGTCATAATGCACACTTAGAAACAATAGTAATAATAATGATATGATATTGTCTTCAACCTTGACCAACACCAAACATATATGTAATAAATAATTGATATAAGATGTAGGAAAAGAAATGATGATGACTAAGGTGGATTTGAACAAATGAAGTTGTCCTAAGCATTGAAAACTCTATCAAACAAAGGGATCTTGTCACTATAAGCATTGAAATTGAAGTAAAACAATTGAAAACTAAAATTAATCACTTACAAAAGGAATGAAAAGATAAGAAGATTTTATCATCAATGAAAAGGTGGTTAGTCTACTCTAAAAATAGTTCCAATGTGTGTGGATGGGTACATTTAGGTTAGGCATGGTTATGTTTCAAACCCAAACATGCCAAAATAGTTAGAGCTACATTGGATCGATGATATGCCTTAAGAGTCTAAAGTGAAAAAAGGCAACAATATTTAATGGGCTATTACTCAGAGACCATGATGCTTAAAAACTTTCTATATAAGGCTAATACATTATGTTGGGACCCTCTATAATAACTTCTCTCACTTTTAGCTATCTTAGAGGCATTTTTTGTGGTGATGACCTTTTAATTGAGGAAAAAATTATCAAATGCAAACAATGTAAAGTTGCAAAGTGGTGCAAATTTTGTTCTATAACTCATACAACCAAAAGGATTATTCCAACATGATCAGATGGGTATGTTTATGCTAGGAATGTTCCTCTTTTGCAGCCAGACACTCCAAATCACTCTGAGCTACATTCAACTAGCACAATCCCTTCAGAGTCCAAAGTGCAAAAATGATACAATCTTTGATGGGATATTACTCAAAAAATGTGATGTTTATAGATTATTCATCTAAGGCTACAGGATTGTGTTGGGACCCTCTACAATAACCTCTCTCATATTTTTCTATCTTGGAGGCATTTTCCCATGGTGATGAGTTTTCAGTTGCAAAAAAAGTTGTTAGATGTAGGTAGTGTAAAGTTGCAAAGTGGTGCAACTTTCATTCTACAACTTTTATGACCAAATGGATTGTTCAAACATGTTCATATGGGTATTTTTACACTAGGAATGGTCCTCTTTCACACCCAAATATGCGGAATCACTCTGAGCTACATTCAATTGGCTCAATCCCTTAAGATTCCAAAGTGCAAAAAGGAAACAATCTTTGATAGGCTATTACTCAAAAACCATGATGCTTATAGACTCTCTATATGAGGCTATGGGATCATGTTGGTACCATCTATAATAAAATCTCTCAAAGTTTGCTATCTCGGAGGCATTTTCCTATGGTGACCAATTTTAAGTTGAAAAAAAAATTCAAGTGCAAGCAGTGTAAAGTTGAAAAGTGGTGCAAGCTTTCTTTTGCAACTTGTACGACCAAATAGACTATTCCAACACATCTGGATCAGTATGTTTACACTAGGAATGGTCCTCATTTGTACCCATACATGTTGATTCACTCTGAGCTACATTGGACCAATTATTTTCCTTAAGAGACCAAAGTGATCAAAGACAACAATCTTTGACAGACAATTACTTAGAAATCATGATGCTTACATACTCTTTGGTTGAGGCTACGGGATCATGTTAGGACCCTCTACAATAACCTTTCTCAGTTTTTGGTATCTCAAAGGAATTTTCCTATGGTGATGAATTTTCAATTGAGGAAAAAATTGTCAAATGCAAGTAGTGTAAAGTTGTAAAATGGTGAAACTTTCATTTTTTAACTCGTACGACCAAACAAACTATTCCAACATGTCCAGATGGGTATGTTTATGGTGCAAGAGCACCAAGTTCAAGTTATGTGATTAGGAGGTCTTAGGTTGGATTTTTTCAAAATTTTGAGACATTTTTAATGTAATAAGGCCTTGTCTAGGCAACTCCAAGAGTATTAAATTTCATTTAAGTCATTTTGAGTTTATTTTGTCAAATAATCTAAAAATAGCAAAACTAGCAATATTTATTATGGCAAGATTCCCAAATGGTAGTTATGGAAGTCCAAGTGTCAACTTAGTGGAATTAGCTGAAAATAAGGTGGTAGTGGGTTGAGTCATGTTATAAATTCCTTAATAAGGCCTTGTAAATTTTTGGAAGTGAGAGTTAATGAAAATTTTAAATTCTTGTATGCCAAAGTTCTTTGTTTCTTTGTAATTTATGATCTTTGCATCATTTACAACGGATTAGAGGCTTTGTATGAATCTGTAAAAGGTAATAATTCTTGATTGGTGATTGTATTTGGTGTGGGGCTATTGTATATTTATTTTTCATCCTTTCTTGGGTGATTACATAGAGTTTGAAGCACCTGAGAGCAAGTTTTCTGAAAACAAGTCTGAAATTGCTTCAACAAGGATTTTGAGAGTTTAAAATGCATAAAAGGCCATTCCACCTATTGTAAATGTTGTACCTCAGTGTAATGGGGCTATTTAGGTCTAAATATGTTTTATAATTCTTGGAGAGAGTATGGGAAATTCATTTGAGGTTATGGGCATGAAGCCAAGTTCCAAAAATAAGTGATTTTTTAGTGAAAATGAGAGGTTTAAGGTTGCAAAAGTGTATGAAACTAGGGGGAAAAAATTTATGAAGGTTTCTTAGGTTTCTTCAGTCCTATTTAAGAATTTTTGAGTTATTGGCCAAGATTTTTGAGGCCCGAGACTAAGATTTTCAAGAAACCCTCCTTGGAAGGGCATAAAAAGAGACATTTTGCAATCAGGTGATTTAGAAAGAATTTCTATATCAAGTAAAGGTGGATTCCATGGTTTTGAGACCTGGTAAGTGTTTGAATAGAAGAAAATTATAAATTTATCAAGTTTCAAGGGTAGTTGCTTTGTAAAAGTGGCCTAATTCACCTTGTAGGACAATTGTAAAGTAAAGTTTTGAAGGAGTTGATCCAAAGTGACCATAGCTGCATGTAAGATATGTTTTAGAAGGGAAAAATGGGTCCTATAATCCAATTTTTTTTTAGAATATTCTATGTGATGTTAAAATTATACCTAATTTCACCTATATGGACTACTACAAGAGTTAAGCCTGTGAATGCAAAAATTTGAGAAATCTAATGAAACAAAGTTTTTTGAGAGTTTATTAGATTTGAAATTATTAAAATAGTCCTCTTTAAAGTATTTTAAGGATTGGTAAAAGTTTGAAATCAAGTTTGAGTGTTTGGGTGTCTTATTGGTCCTGTGAGATCAAGCTACAGTAAAGTGAATTAGGTTAAGTTTGAATTAATCAAGAGATTTTTAATTTGATTGAGTAAAAGACCTCCCCTACATTGCATTAGTTGGTATTAGAGCACAATTATTATATCTTTTGAATGTGATTGGTTGAATTTTGCATAGAAGAAGGTTAGAAGTTGTAAGGACAAGATGCCTCATAAGAATGTTGGTGCTACTAGAGAGTTGCAGGAGTTAAAAGAGAAACATGCCAAGTTATTGGAGTCTCATATGTTGTGTTAGAAAGGATTGCTTCCCTATAAAAAGGGAAGAAAAGAGATGAGTATTATGAAAGTTACTTTGAGGAAGAAGATGAAGAGTATGAAGATGTAGATGAAGAATTTGACCCTAAAAATTAGAAGCTGGTAAAATTGCTTAAGGTGGTCAAAGGTGATTCACATAACGTAAAAGTTAATTTTCCAATGTATGGTGTAAATTTGAATGATAAAGAGTTACTTTATTGGATAGCATACTTGGATAATCACTCTGAGTGTGAAGATGTACCTAATGATAAGAAGGTAAAGATAGCAAAGACAAAACTCAAGGGACATGCATTGTTATGGTGGGACTATAAATGAGCTAAGAGGAGAAAGAAAGGTAAAGAAAAGATAGTGTCATGGGATAGGATGGTTGCAAAGCTAAAAGGTAAATTTCTTCCTAAATATTTTGAATTTTAGTTTTATAAGAAATTATAAAGTCTAAAGCAAAAAGAATTAGATGTTAAAATTTATATTGATGAATTCTACAAGTTAAGCATATGATCACGAAGACAAGAGGAGGAGGTTGAGAAAGTTGCTAGGTATTTGTGCAGTCTAAGATTCAACATTTAGGATGAACTGGTTGTGGAAAATCCAAGATCTATATAACAATGTTTTCAATTATCCATTAGAGTGGAAGGAAAGCTAAAAAGGAGACAAGATAAGTCCATTAGAGGTAGAGGAATCTTTCATACTTCAAAGCAATCAAATGAAGAACAAGAAGGTGAAGGCAAAGGTAAAGAGAAAATTTATGATTTCAGAGGTGGATTTATAGGTACTAAAGGAAGATTTGGAGGGGGTAGAAGTGCAAATACATTTTCAAGAAGATGCTACAATTGCAATGAGTTTGGGCATCCATCATACAAGTGCCCTAAAAATTTTGGTGCTACTTCAAGTTGGAGTGAAAGAATTGATAAGAGGGTGCAATTGGTCCAAGAATAAAGTGAAGGTGAAAAATTTCCTACCCTTCTTGGTGCTGCAAAGGTAGGAGAATCATTTATGTTGAGAAGACAAGTGTGACAAACTTTCAAAGAGAAGGAACCCATGCAAAGGAGAGCTCTATTCAAGACCAAATGTAAGTCCAAGGGTAAGGTATGCAAGGTAGTTATTGATTCTGGTTGCACTGAGAATATTGTCTCTAATGAAATGATGAAGAAGTTGAAGTTTCAAAAGTTTCCTCATGAAAATCCATATCAAATTTCATGGCTGAATGATAGTCAATCTATCTTAGTTTGTGAGCAAGCAATGATTGAGTTTAGTATTGGTGTTTACAAAGACAAAGTGGTTTGTGATGTTGTGCCTACAAATTGTTGTCATGTCTTTCTTAGAAGACCATGGCAATATGACAAGAAAGCAATGTATGATGGTAGAAGCAATTGTTATCACATTAAACATGAAGGGAATATTTTCACACGTATTCCATTGCAAGGTAATGTGGAAGATAAGTCAAGGACAACATGGGTGATCATGTTTGGTAGGAAAGAATATGTGAAGATTGAGGGAAAAAAAAGAAAGTTGAAGGAAGCCAATGCAAAGGATGAGAATGGTTTAAGATTTAAGACCAAAGTGGGTGATTTAGAGCCAAAAGCTGGGGTAGCTAAAGGCAAGGATGAATTCCTTGACAAGGTTCAAAGTGAGTTGGAAAAGTATGGTGGAATAATGATAGGGACAGTCCTATGTCCCTTGGCTGCAAAAGAAGATAAAAGGAAGTATTTTATAGTTGATACAAAGGTTGGTAAGACTGAGAAGACAATTACAATAAGGATAGAAAATTCAAAGTCAATGATGAAGACAAGAGGTGAAAAGAGTGAAGATGTTTGGCAAGGACAAGCAAGCAAGTTCAAGGCAAGAGTACAATGTTTGATTCAAGGAAAGATAGTACCAATAAAAGGAGCTTATGAAGACCACAAAGATGAATATTTGAAAGGTGGACTAATTCAAATTCAATTTCCAAGGGGCTTGGAAAGGCTTCAAGGCTGAGTGTATGGTGCAGGAGCACCAAGTTCAAGTTACGTGATTAGGAGGTCTTAGGTTGGATTTTTAAAAATTTTGAGACATTTTTAATGTAATAAGGAATTTTCTAGGCCACTCATAGAGTATTAAATGTCATTTAAGGAATTTTGAGTTTATTTTGTCAAATAATGTAAAAATAGGAAAACTGGCAATAGTTGTTATGGCAAGATTCTAGAATGGTAGTTATGGAAGTCCAAGTGTCAACTTAGTGGAATTAATTGGAAAATAAGGTGGTAGGGGTTTGATTCATGTTATAAATTTCTTAATAAGGCCTTGTACATGTTTGGAAGGGAGAGTTGATGAAAATTTCAAATTCTTGTATGCTAAAGTTCTTTGTTTCTCTATAATTTATGATTTTTTCATCATTTACAGTAGATTAGAGGCTTTGTATGAATCTAGTAAAGCTCATATTTGTCTATTGGTGATAGGATTTGGTGTGGGGATGTTGTAGCTTAATTTTTCATCCTTTCTTGAGTGATTACATAGAGTTTGAAGCACCCGAGAACAAGTTTTCTGAAAAAAAGTCTAAAATTGTTTCAACAAAGGTTTTGAGAGTTTAAAATGCATAGAAGGCCATTCCATCTATTGTAAATGATGTATCTTAGTGCAATGGGACTATTTGGGTGTAAATAAGTGTTAGAATTCTTGGAGAGATTAGGGGAAAATCGTTTGAGGTTATGGGCATGAAGCCAAGTTGCAAAAATGAGCGATTTTTGACTGAAAATAAGTGAAAATGAGAGGTTCAAGGTTGAAAAAGTGTATGAAACTTGGGGGCAGAAATTTGGGTATGTGAAGGATTATCATGGAAAAAACAGGCCCTTCAGTGGCAAAAAATTTAGAAAAATCAATGTTAGGCAATTTGACATAAAAATTTGAATAAGTTATCTATATTATTTCAAAACTATGTAAGAATAGAATCTATAGAAAATTGAATGTAGTTTCTAAACTACTAGGTTTATTTAAAAATAAATAAATTCTATTTGGTGAAAATTTGAAATTTCAATGTAGTAGTACTTAAATTTCAGGGAAAAAATAAGAAGTAGGTGTCTTTTTGACCACCCTAACCATAATAAAATGATAATTATTTTTTATCAAATTTTATATATAAGTAGAGGACTCATGTCTAGATGTGATGCATATTTTTTTGTAATTTTTTTCCAAGTAAATAATTAATTATGAATTTTTTATTACAACTTTTAAAAAATATAAAAACTCGTATGTCTGACCACCTTAACTTGGTCAAAACTTCATGAAATTTAATTTTTCTTTTTTAAATCCTATAGTATGTGAAGCATAGAATGTGATGCATGTTTTAGATTCAAAAAATGTTATACCATTTGAAAGTTATAGATGTTTTTCAATCAACCTATCGATTAGGACTTTAGTCGTAATTCTAATAGAAAATGAATAATAATTATTTATTAAATTCAAATTAAAGAACCCTTTTCATTTCATCAATTTTGGGTAAAGAAAAAGTTGTTAGCCACATACCCTACAAATACCCATAATATTGCCACTTTTTGGCCCATCATGATCCTATACATACCCATTTCTGAAGGTGTCTTAGGTGTTTCCAAACCTATTTAAGCATGTTTGAGTTATTGGCCAAGAATTTTGAGGCTTGGGAATAAGATTTTCAAGAAACCCTCCTTGGAAGGGCATAAAAAGAGATTTTGCAATTAGGTGATTTATAGAGTTTCTCTATCAAGTAAAGGTGGATTTCATGGTTTTGAGACCTGGTAATTGGCTGAACAACATACAATTATACATTCATCAAATTTCAAGGGTATTTTCTTTGTAAAAGTGGCCTTATTGGCCTTGTAGGATAATGATGAAGTCAAGTTTTGAAGGAGTTGGTCCAAAGTGACCATAGCTACATGTAAGATATGTTTTAATCAGTCCCTCTCTTGCTCTCTCTCCCTCTCTCACTCTCCCTCTCTCCCACTCTCCCTCTTCTCTCTCTCCCTCTCTCTCCCACTCTCTACTCTCTCTCTCTCTCCCTCTCACTCTCTCTCTCCCTCTCTCTCTCCCTCTCTCCAATTCCACCTCTCCCTCTCCCTCCCTCCCTCCATCTCTCTCTCTCCCACTCTCTGTCTCTCTCTCCATACCTCTCTCCCTTTCTCTCTCCCTCTTTCCCACTCCCACTCTCCCTTTCTCTTATTCTACATCTCCCTCTCTCCCTCTCTCCCTCTCCCCCTCTCCCAATCACCCTCTCTCTCTCCCTCTTTCTTTCTCTCTCCCACTCTCTCTCACCCACTCTCCCTCTACATCTCTCTCTCTCTTTCTCTCTCTCTTCACTCTCCCTCTTAGTTTTCTCTCTCTCTCTCCCCCTCTCTCCCTCTCCCTCTCTCCCAATCTCCCTCTCCCCCTCTCCAACTCTCTCTCTCTCTCTCTCTCTCTCTCTCTCTCTCTCTCTCTCTCTCTCTCTCTCTCTCTCCCCTATCCTCTCTTCATCTCCCTCTCTCTCTTTGACTCTCCCTCTCCCTCTCTCTATCTCTCTCTCCCACTCTCCTTTCTCTCCCTCTCTCTCCCAACCTCCCTCTCTCTCTCTCTCTACCTCCCTCTCTCCCTGTCTTTAATATATAATGACTAAATATATATGTTAAAGACCTAAGAAGGAGATGGAGACTTCAAAGGGATACTATGTATTAAATATATCATATAATATATATACAATATATATAATATAAATTATATATTATAGTATATATTATAGTATATATTATATATAATATATAACATAATATATTTAATATGTAATATATATTATATAATAAATATTATATAGTATATCATATATATTTATGATATGTTTATATATAATACATTTATTATACATTCAGAATGCATGGAAAATAAATATCCATTTTTAATGGATACTTGTTACCAACTGCATTAGATTTGAAGCTTCTTCAAACCATATCATTATACTAGAAAGAAATGGATATCCGTTACAAACGGATATATGTTTTATTCATGATTTTTAAACCCAATTCTACCTCATTTTCATGATGATCTCAGTTGAGCAGTGACCTCCATCACGAGTGCAACAACCTCTGATGTGATCCAAGTATGTGTTTGAATCCTTTTCTTTTCAATTTTTTTTCTAATTAGTGATTAATTTAGGTTTTTTTTGCATTCTTTGTAGTTTTCTTGAATTCTTTCATTTCAATCTAAACCTACAAAAAAAATTGAAACCCTAATTGGTGGAAAACAAAAAAAAAATCAAACAAAAAAAATGAACCTTCATTACTGGAAAACAAGCATAACATTGAACCTTCATTACCACCTTTTTGCATTTATTTAAACTATTTTACATTCTTTTCTATTTTCCCTTCTTCTTTATCACTTATTCTCATTTGTCTTAAATTCTTGCTTTGTTGCTTATTCTTAAGTTAGTATTTCTTTGCTAAACAATTTTTTTTTTAAAAATAATTCTTTTGACTCTCCTCAGCTTTCAAAATAGAAAGGACCCTTGTTGGAAGTATTGTTCTCTAAATTTCCAATACTTAGTGAATTTGGATCCATAGTTAGTACTGGCCAAACAAAATTTGTCCTAGCAGGCATAGGCAAATGGGTGAAGTTAATGGATAATAATCAATGGGCTATGCAAGAGGCTATCATATTGTATGATAGCCTCATGCATAGCCCATTAATTATTACCCATTAACTTATCCCACTTCCCTATGGCTGCTAGGACAAGTTTTGTTTAACCATTACTAACTCTATATCCAGATTCACTAAGTATTGGCAATTTGGAGCTTAACGCTTCCACATTATAGCGAGGTAAAAATTTAATGTATTTTTAATGATATTTTATATCACCTTAACAATTACTTGTTTTTCATTTACATTCCTTAGAAATAAATGATCTTTACACATTTTTTCATTTGTATTCAATTAAGTCATTTATATTGAATGGTTTAAGGGGGTTTTTAAACATGTATCTTACATTTTGAAATTACAAATTTAATGTAGGTTCAATTTTATCTAAATCATGGATCCATGCCCTCCACCTCCACCCACTCCACCTCATAACACCCTACCTCCACCACCTACATTTGATGGTGCTCGCTTATGAGAACAAATTGATGTGAATGTTAGATCCATTCAAGATCAAGTTAATGCTATTCAAAATGAAGAATGCATTCCACCATATTTGAGGAATTTTGCATATACAAAGCAAAATGTTTCTGATATTGTTAGTTCCATTGATGTGTAGTTAGATGAGCATCAACAATGTCTAGAGGAGAGGAGACAGCCCCATTCTGAAAAGGAAAACACAAAGAAATGAAGAGATGTAATAGAGAGCCACAACACTTTATTAAGACAATGATCTTATTGAATTTTATTAAATTTTGCAATTCACACTAACAATGATCTTATTTTTATAAAGAATTTGACCTTGGATGGATATTTTATAAGGAATTTCATTGGATGAATATTTTATAAAGAATTTGGTTGGGTGGATATTTTTAGTGTTGAATTTATAGAGATAATAGTATAATGATGAGACAAAAATTTAGTAATAATATTAAATAATCTATTAATTTATTGTTTGTTCATATATAGTGTTATTTTTCATGCATCATGGTTGAGTGATGTCTTATTTTTTTATCATGATTATTGTATAGATTTCAATTGAACAATCTAATAAAAATGTATCTTGCTTTCTTGTAAGGATTTTGTTCAAAGGTTGCATCAAACCCCTATGGTGTACATAATGTTCTTGTTTATGTATCATGGTTGAAAGATAATGATTCTTATTCATGATGATTTTATACCTTTTACATGAAGGATCTAATGACATGTTATTATGTTTGAAGGTTTTGTAATGGTTTTGTTTGATGGTTGCAACACTTCTTATTCTAGAGGGCCCCAACACAAGAAAACACTCCCCCTCTCAACTCTCTCTCCCTCTCAATTCTCCCCCTCTCTCCCTCTCTTTGTCTCTCTTTGTCTCTCTCCATCCCTCTTTGTCTCAACTCTCTTTCTCTCTCTCCCTCCCACTCTCAAGTCCCTCCCACTCCCTCTCTCTCTCACCTCATCAATTATCTCTCTCTTCCTCTCTCCCTCTCAAGTATCTCTCCCTCCCTCTCAATTCTCTCTCTCTCTCTCCTTGTCAATTCTCTTTCTCTCCCTCTCAAGTCTCTCTCTCTCTCACTCTCTCCCTCTCTACCTCTTTCTCTCCCTCTTAAATCTCACTCTCTCCCTCTCAATTATTTCTCTTTCTCTCTCTCCCTCTCACTCTCAGGTCCCTCTCTCTCTCTGAAGTCTCTCTCTCTTCCTCTCTCCCTCTCAAGTCTCCCTCTCTCTCCATCTCAAGTATCTCTCTCTCCCTCTCTCCCTCTCTCCCTCTCAAGTCTTTCTATCTTTCTCTCTCCCTCTCAAATCTCTCTCCTCATCACTCTTAGGTCTTTCTCTCTCCCTCTTTCTCTCTCAAGTCCCTCCCACTCCCCCTCTCTCTCTTGTGAATTGGTCACACTTCAATAAATATATAATATATACTATATATTAATATAATATATAATTTATATAACATATACTTTACATAATATTAATATAATATAGTATATAGTATATATAGTTATATAATATATATTATATAATAAATAATATATTATATATTAGTATATTAGTATATATTACAATATTAAATATTATGTATTATAAATAATACAAGTAGCAAATATCTATTTTTTCTAGAAAAATTAGTAGGCTCGAGATTTGGCTTGGGATTTGGTTTGAGATTGCCTAACCTCGAAAGTCAACCCAAAAAACATGTTTAGAAAATTTTCTTTGTTTTCTAAAGTTCACCCTTGTGGCTGATGGATTTTTTTATCTAAATTTCATGAAACAAAAAGGATTTACAAAAAAAATAATCAATTTTCCACCAATATAAGTTATGCCTTATTTAGAATCGAATAAATAATTATTATTGATTTTTTACATACATTACAACTAAAGTCCTAATTGATAGGCTGATTGGAAAACTTCTATAACTTTCAAACTGCTTAACATTTTTTGAACCTACAAGATGCACCACATTCTATGCTTTGCATACTATAGGATAAAAAAAATGAATTTCCTAAATTTTTGACCAAGTTATGGTGGTCATACACAAACAATTCTAAAATGTTCTAATGAAAAAATTATAAATAATGATTTACATGAAAAAAATTACAAAAAAAAAAATTGGCACATCTAAGCATTTGTCCTCTACTCATATTGAAAGATTTAGAAAAAAAAGAATATTATTTTTTTCTTGTACTTAGTGTGGTCAGACATACACCCACTTCTTATCTTTTTCCTGAAAATTTAGTACCACTGCATTGAAATTTCAAAATTTTGCAAAATAGATTTACTTTTTCCCAAAAAAAGACTAGTAGGTAGAAACTACATTCAATTTGATACAACTTTTGTTCTTACATATTTTCTAAATTATGTTAATAACCTATTCAAATTTTTATTTCAAGTTTTCTAACTTTGTTTTACTAAATTTTCATTGCCACTTAGAGGCCTAGTTTGGACCCCATGATCTTGCATTGACCCTATGATGAACAAGATTGGAATGAAAACAACTTTCTTTAGGGTGGCTCACATGTGTCACAATAGCTTTGTTCTTTCCATATTTTTTGTCTAATTGCATGTGTGTAATGTGATCCCCCATAACGTGTTTCTTAGTGTGTCTTTATGTTTGTGATCCTACTTTGGATGACCCTTGTCACTACATTGGTGCATGGATATAAAGGAAGTGAATCTATTGTGACATTTTTCTATTTGTATCTACATTCTTCCATCTGTTGTAACCATTATATTTTAATTTTTCTTGTGTTTTCATTTTGGGGATGACACAAGGCATTGAGACATTTAGATCTCTTCCATGTTGACCCAAAATATTTTCTTTGTTTTCAATCTCTATGTGTCATTCCTTCTATGTGTTGGTTGTTCTACGTGAGTATTTAGGGAATGATGATGGTTCCAAGCTCGATCATATCACTATAGAAAATACATGTTTTGACCCCAAATCTGTGGATCCCTTATGTGTTATCTTAGGATTGTATATGTGGGAAACCTCCTCTCAATAACATAGCTCTATTTGGAAACATATGTTTGGAATTTAGGGGCTTTCAAATAAATCTCTCATGTATTGGCCTTTATCTTTCTCTACTTTAAAGTAATTTCTCATAGCATGGTTTTTAGCAATTTCTTTAAAATGGGGGCATTCAACATCCCGCTTATTGCTTGCTCGACCTTATTGAAAGTGTGGTCTTCTTATTTCATTTGATGTGTCTTCTTGGTGACGACTTTAGGTTGATGGCATTCAAGAGTGTGACCTTTCTTGGCACATGACATTCCTCTTAGTGGTATGCTATGGATTGTGTTCCGTAAGGTGTGTATCTTTTATCCCTCAACTAGTCCTCTCTTGGTGATGTCAAGTGTGATGTTCCCTAAGGTGAGACATTTTCTATACTAGGATGATCCCACAATACTGTGTCTCACTTTTTTCCCAAAGTGGACATCATATCAATATTTTTATCTAGATCATCTTTTGAGACCTATAACACCTAAACCATTAAGAATTTCAAGATGATGCGAACTAGTGATTTGTGGAAATTTCTATGTAGATTCTAAATATATATATATTAATTTTTTTTAAATAAATTATGAATCTTTTAACATCTCCTTTAATAACTAGTTTTAAACAAAAAACAACATTTTCAAAAGTAATGTTTTGTTATAAAACATAACTTTTTCTATAAAGGATAAAATTTTAATTTTTGAAATATAGATTCTCAACATCAATATGGAGGGAATGGATATTTTTTCATAATTTTTGATTACATATTTATTTCAATTAATTTATGAAGTCACTGTAACTATAATTTGGACATACGTGTGTGTCATATAACATAACTTGTAATGTATATGTTGAAATCCAATTTCTTTTTGGTGAAACAAGAACATCAATACAGAGGGAACAAATATATTTGAATTTTTTTATAATGTTTTACTATTTTTCAACCTCTGTAAAATGAAGAGCTCGATGTTCAAAGAAAAACCTATGTTCACTAAAAATTAAAAATTAAAAGCATGATAAAATGAAAACATATCATATTTATACTTGTTGGAAAGCCCGTTTCAAGGGCTACAATCTTGAAAAATATCTTGTCAACTAAGCTCATTTGCAAGTCCAACCCAAGATTTGAAATTGAAATTTTTGAGGAGATTTTGATGTAGATGCATGATTTTTCATTTTTGACCTACAAATATTTTCGATCAAACTAGCATACCTTCGATCAAAGGTGCATTTTTAAAACTTGAATTCAAGCCCAAAAATTTTCTCTTGCCAAAAGTGACACAATTCCATGATTTAACTCACTAATCAAAACACCTTTGACTATCCTGACCCAAAATCAAATTTATGATCACTGAGCATAATACAAATTTCTTTGTGGTTCCTTTTTGTCATGAGTGTCTAGCATAATGTAGCTTGCTAGCCTTATGAAAATATTTCACCATTTTGTGTGGTGCCTTATCAAAGTTATCAAAGAGTATAAATTTTGGTATGGTTGATGTATGGGAGCCTATAGACTTGGCATGAATTTCCCATCTACCACATTTTTTTGGGTTCATGCCTTGTAGACCTAGTGTGTGTTTCTCACTTTTTTTGTCGTGGGGCTCACCTAGTGTATTTCAGAATACACTATCCCTTGTGAGTGTATTTAATTCTCATGTCCACCTAGCATAACATAATTTTCTTTCCTATGGTGTCATGTGAGGGTGTTTGATGGATTTGGCATAATACAACTTTCTAGTTTATCCCCTTCTTGCATTAATTTTGTTATCAATATGATGTTGTATCTTGTGTTGTTGTTGCATGCATGTGTCCCTTTATTCCTTTGTTGGTTTTCCATGGGATCTGAGATTCTAGGGGTTTGATCATCATCCTTGATCCGTGTCATCTTATCTTTCCAGGTGTTGTGTAATTAGAGATCTCTTGACTTATTTTTCTACTTTGGTGTGAGATTGAGCATGGGATCATACTCTCACTAAAGTGGGGGGAAAATATAATGTAGAAAATAGTATACCTTTACAATTTCACACTATGTTTGGGTCTCTTAATTAATTGGACATAATTAAGCTTCTAATTTTCAAAATTATGCATTCCAAATCCTTATTATTCTCATTTTTTGAAAGGGAAACCTGTATTAAATGATTGTTAATAGTAATTAAGACACCTTGGAAATTGTTTTTCTTGGATAATTTAGGTCCTAGCATCTATTTTCCCATGGGAAAATGGGTCCCCTTTAACT
Source organism: Sequoia sempervirens (assembly GCA_007258455.2). Taxonomy (NCBI): domain Eukaryota; kingdom Viridiplantae; phylum Streptophyta; class Pinopsida; order Cupressales; family Cupressaceae; genus Sequoia; species Sequoia sempervirens. Next base: position 390,108,750 of record VDFB02000015.1, on the reverse strand, counting down.
TTCAAGACCCAACTTTAAATATGTTTTTGGTAGCATTTTAATTGTAGGCACTGAAGAATGTCTTGGGCCTGCGAATGCCATTTTTCACATCGGTCTCCCTTCTTCTCTACATAATTGAATAATATTAATTATTTGATTATTTTCTAAAGTTGCATTCTTCTATTAATTAAATAATTTAAATTATTTGATTAATTCATTTCCCCTTTATTTATTCTTCGATTCATTAAATAAATTAATATTTAATTATGTCACTAATGCTCTTTTCTCTCTATAATTAAATGAATTCATATTTATTTAATTATTCATTCCTCACTTTTCTTCTATAGTTAAATAACTATTTTAATTATTTAATAATTCATTAACCTTTTCTTCTATAATTAAATAAATTATGTTTATCTAATTATCTTGTCACATTTTCCCTCCATTATTAAATAATTAACTTAATTATTTAATAAGTCATCCCTTTTGTCCTCTTCTTTTACAATTAAATAATCACTTTTTTTTATTTAATTGTTCACATTCCCTCCCAAAATAAATAATCTTATGATTATTTTATTTTCTCCATTTCCCTCCAGCTTCCTCTTTTAAATCTCCACCATTGATCATGTCACATTATCCTTTTAATCTCCATCATCCATCCTTAACAAGCACTATTTGGACCCTGACCTTATCTCTTCATTGTACAAGCAACTTCATCTATTGATCTCTGCATCATATTGGCTTTTTATCTTGACTATCCATTTAAATGGGTTATTCTATAAAAGAGAGGTTGTCTCCTTCATTCCAACCTTACAACCATGATCTTTGATATTTTTCTATCACTGTCACTTCACTCGCACTTGCATACAACAAAAAATAAGGGAACTTTATCATAGAAAAATGGAGGAGATGCAAGGAAGTTGATTCAACCATATCATGGAAAGTTTTGAATTGATGTTTTGTTCTTTGTTTTTTATTGGTATTTGTGCTTCCTTGTTTGGATTTGGGTCTTAGGCCTACATTTTAGGTATTTGTGGCTATTGTTGTTGATTCATTACTTTTTACCTTGATATTTACCATATCCTACATTAATTCTTCAAATTCAAGTTTCAAATGTCATCTTGTAGAATCTAATTTTTGGAAAATTAGATAAACACCTATAAATACATAGATATTTTATCAATTCAAACTAAGCACACATAACCCAAATTTCATATGAGAAAATATTATTGTCATAAGCATTGAAGAGTAGATTTATCAATCATCTACAATAGCAATCAAGATCATATCATCATTCCAAAGTTCATGTGTGTTCATGTCATATTTTGGATCTAACATTGTGATGTAGGTTTCAAGAAATCAAGCAAGCATTCAAGAATCAAATAAAGCATCCAATAAAGCCACTTCATGCAAATTCTAGACCTTAGATGTGTTAAACTCCACTCCTCTAAGGATAGACATTAAGGTTTTGGTGATTTGTGACATAACCTTCTTCATTCATCAATTCCCTTCCTTTTATCATTATTTCATTATCAAGGTTTAATTACCAACATGGGGTTTGATTGAAGTAAACCCCCATTCACCCAAAAATAAATATTTTTCTTCTATCTTTATATGTGAATATTTGTGGGTGAAGAAGGACTAAAAATCAATCAAAGGAGAAAATTTACAATGTTGTCAAAGTTCTCAACATTGTTGTCAAGCCACGAAAAGTCAAATTCAAAATTTATTTCTAGATTTGTAATAGTGAAATGTGGAGAAATAAGAAGCTTAGATCCAAGATCAAAGGAATATAAAATTAGAATTTGGACCCCTGTATAAAGACCCATTCACCCTAGAGTGAATATGTCCTTCAATAGTGTTCAAAACCCACTTTTAGTACTAGTTACATACCATTCTTCCCTTCTCAAATCTTCCTACAATTTACTATTTTTATTTCTACTATAATAATACTCTACATTTCAAATATTATGTCATACAATTGAGTTTGTTAATACATTTAAATTTATCTACCAAAACAGCCAATCAATCATTTTTGTCATAAGAAAACAATAGATCCTCTTAATAGGGTTGATCACCTCAATGTTGAAAGTCAATCCTATTCTTGGGAGATAAATCTCTAATGAAATTAGGAAAATGTAGGTGCATCACAAACCATTTTAATCATTTAATTTTGGTAAACCTACCTTTTTCTATGTTTCACTACCTTCACTTCAATTTTTAGGTTTTGAGGTGTTCCAAAAAGTTGTTGGGTGTGTTGGATGTTTGTGTCCCTGTGTTTGGTTGCATAAAATGAAGGTGTTCTTGAGTTTTAGGTGGTTGCAATAGTTGTGGTGAATTTTCTAATGATGTGTAATATTTTGAGATGTTATGGAGTGTTATCGTGTGGTTAGCAAGATGTCTTCAAACTTGGAGAAGCATGTTTGGAGTCACTTGTTAGTGTTAGTATAGTTTTGTCCAACCTAGCATGCTAGCCCTAAATGAAAAGGATAATTATTGTTTGTAGAAGTGTTGAAAAGTATGTTGGTGTAGATTTGGGTCACTGTTAAGTAATGTCATGGTCTTCCTTCTCTTCTTACCATAGTGTAAGTATTTGGAACTAACCTAATTAATGTTGCATGATTGAGGTGAATACATTTGCTTAAGTTCGACCTAATTGAGACTTTTTTTAGGTCATGGAGGGTATAAATCCAAGGTGAGTTTTTGGAGATAATGTGTCAAAATTTTGATATGAAATATGTGAATTTGATCATGTTTAAAGATATGAGTGTAATATTTAATGTCTATGACTTTTAGATGTAGTGGGCATAAGGTGTCTACATTTGAGTATGTTGAATGAGTTGTTTGTTCTTTAGTGGAACTATATGTTCGGTATAATAGAGATGCATTGTTAGTAGTTCAAATTGGTATTATGTTGCCACTTTTTCTATTCTTCTTTCTTCTAGACAATGAGTCCTTTGGTAATGAGCCACTGACAGTCATCCTTTCTTCATTTTTTAGGTAGTGAGCCTTATTGCATTTGGTGTTGCAATTCATAAAGTAGTGATTTTGGATCCAACTTAGAACACTTTTCTTGAGGCACACAAAAAAAAATATCACAACCAAATACCATTAAATGTGAAACAAAAGGCTTTCTACCTATCCACACTTCATAAGGAATTTTATTTGCAATACATTGAAAAAATGTTCCAAGCCTACAAGCAACTTTTTTTCATTAATTCACCTTCTTTCCTACATAATTAAATAATTTTAATTATTTAATTATTTCCTAATTCTATATTCTTCTATTATTTATTTATAATTCTTAATTATTTAATTAATTCACTCTACCCTTATTTTTCTTTTGATTAATTTAAATAAATCTCAATTTATTTAAATTGTGTCATTAATTTCCATTTTTCCCTCTATAGTTAAATATCTTCTTATTTATTTAATTATTCATTTCCACTTTCTTCTCTAATTAAAAAAAAAACTGTAATAAAGGATTATATTGATATTTTCCCAAAAAGAAAACAATCGTCTATAGATGCAAGATTCAACACGGTTTTTCTATGCATGGTCGCCATAAGTGTAGAAACCCCAAAACAAGCCCCCATAACCGATTGACCACCAAACAACCCAACATAAGGAAAGGATAGAACGAGCATTTATAGGATTTGAATAAAATTTCCCGTAACTAGGCATGAATCACCACACAGAACTAAAACATATTTACATGTTAACACATAGGAGAGGACACCCAAAACCCATCACATGAAACCATTGGCCTTTGTGAATGCATCAAATTTAGCTACCCATTTAAGGCCTTCCACTTCCACCACCAGCATTGTCTTTTTTAAAAAAATTACACCGACTACCGCTATCATCCTATGTCACACCAATTCCATGCCTTTCATGTCCAAAAGGAATGGATAGATTTTGATGACCTCACCCTACTTCTTGGCCAGCTCCAACTCCTTAGGTCTCAAAACCCTGACCCCTCCTATCACCACCATGAGAATCTCATCCATCCCCTCCATCAACCTATTTTTGAAAAGTTTGCAAACCAGCTTCTTGGCTTCATATTTGGTTGTTTGAATATCTAGCAAGGATGCTAGGAACCTAGAGATGATTTGAGAATTCACCCAAGGAGTTTCATGTGGCACCAAATGCTCCTTCCCCAATACCATTTTAATGGCCACCACCATACATGTGGATCAATATTTAGGAGAATTCTCTTAAGGCGCTAATCAAAGACACCATCGAAGGAATTTTGATGCTCTTTGCATCCTAGTTGAATTAGGGTATCGGCCCCAAGGCACTCTAGAGAATCAACGGAAATATGCACCATGAACTTCATTTTTACTACCATTGAAATCAACCTCAAAGTTGCCTAGAGCCAAGAGAAAGGAAAATGTAGAGCCCAAATACCACTTTTGAGAGAGTGAACACCTTAAATGTGTGAGGAATTATTACACCATACAAGGTAATGTTTGCCACCCTATGTGGCCCAAACCATAATTCCCTGCCCCCATTTAGTGTCATGAGTGCACTGATTTGTAATGAAGACCAGATATGATGCCAATAGGTGTAAATACCACATCCAAATTGAGTATGGTGAATTTGGATCATTATTACCTTTCACTTGCAAAGATACATATGCAAAGCCATGTGAAGTTTGTTGATGGGGCATCCACTCACCTTAATCACCCAAACTTACCCCCTTAAATGGACTTTCCACAATCCCATGTGGAAAATTTCTTGCCCATCCACCCACCTAATTAAATAATTCTTTTAATTATTTAATTATTCGTGAGATTTTTCCCTTCATAAGTAAATAAATTTTTAACTATTTAAATATTTATCATTTCCCTTCTCTTATTAAATAATTGTTTTAATTATTAATATTTCACACTCCTTATTTTCTTCTATAGTTAAATAATTATTTAATTAATCATTTTTCCTCTTCTAAATTAAATAATTGTTATTATTTATTTTATTTCTTCTTAGCTAAGCCCTAATTCTAAACTAATTTCTTAAATTTTGGTCCATCATTCCCATCCTTACTCTTTTCTTGTCAATTAATCTCATCTTTTGATCACCATACATCATCTTTTAATCCTCACCCTTCATTTGAATTGGGATTTCTATAAAAGGAATCCATCATTTTCATTTTAAGGTTAACCATAGTCTTTGAAGTTTTGTTATCTTGAAATCTAGCTATCTTGCATCAATATCAAGCTTATCATACATCTTGCATACTACAAATCTGCGAACAAAAAAAGCAAAATGGAGAAGAGAGCAATGGAGGAGAATCAACTTTAGCATAGAGATTGAGTATTAATTCTTTATTTCTGTGAATTCTATTATATTTTTTGTTTCATTGTTGTATTAGGGTCATTATAACTTGAATTAGGTAGTTTTGTGGTTGCTATCATTAATTCATAACTTTATACTGAATTTTACCCAATCTACATTTGGTGAAGCTAATGTGAACTAATCGTATTTTTGAAATTATTCAGAAATTTTGAGTTTTAGGAGTGCAACACAATCATTGTGTGTAGTGATGCAATCAAGCATTCAAACACCGTAATCATTGTATAGTGTGATCCATGCGAGGTTTTTCACAACACATCTATCACCCAGAATGATGCAACTGACTATTGTTGTGCAAAAATCAAAATTCTTCAAACATTGTTTTTTATCTTTTTATTGGTTGTTGGTTATTATTTTGACATCCTAATAGTTTGATTACATCATCTCCATCATCAGATTTGTTATTTTTTTCCAAATCTCTTTGATTTTGTAGCTATAGGTTTTTGCATTAGAATCATTAGTCTCTACATCATAGTCATCATTCCTTATGCAATAGTTTTCATTCTATAAGCGACATTTAATGAGTCCTATGACACATTAGTGTGTTGTGTCTAAGCCTATGTGTAGTGAATTTGACTATCATTGCATAAAGAGGGTATAAATTTCAAATTTCAAATTTTCTTCTTTTTCCATTCATTAGGGTAGAGGCTTTTTTGGTTACTAATATCTAATTTTTAGCTTGTGGAAATTGTTGCGAGAATACGTTTTGATATAAACTACTAATCCAATATCTTGTAGGGTTTTATTGTGTGTTTGTGATTTCTAAATTAGGAACATTTGGAATTGGTGCTTAGAAAGAAAAAATTTCTCCTATATTTTGTGCACTTGCATGCATGTGTTATTAAAAGGCATGTTTAGCTAAATTATCCTCTCCTCTTGTGCTACATGTGATTACTGGGTGATGAGAAATAATGACACAACATAGTCTTGAGTACATCCTCTCCCCTTGCGTTACATGTGATTGCTAGGTGATTAGAAAGAACATTTCACAAGCCTTCCTTTTCTTTATTTTTAGTAGAGGTTGGATTTCCTATGGAGTTACATCCCAAGGATAACCCCCAACATATATACCTCTAGTACGATATATAAAAGGGAAAAAAATGAAAGGTGAGCTCAATCCAATTATTTATGTAGGGTGTGGGCCTAGCAATTGTAGGTGATTCTACATACAGGCTAGATATTTCAGTCTCCCATTGTTTTCTATGCCTCGATGGTCTTTGGAGTTCACATGAGAGTAATAATCATTGTTTAAGAAACTTAAAACCATTTTTGGTTGTCTACTATTGTTAGTGCATCATTATAGCATCATCATGAGAATTTATTTACATTGTTTGGTACTTGGTTTAGGTGGCATGATTCCTTGTTTGAAGCTCCTCCTTTCAAGGTGAGAGGTGTTAAGGTGGTCCATGACCTTAGAATACTCTAGCTTCACCCACTCCTTATACTCAGATGTAAAATAACTCAAAAGGGTGAGGTAATCCCACTTTAGTAGATAAACACTATTACCACTAGCTAGGTTGTGCTTGTTTGTATTTGTTTTGAACCAAGATCTAGAAATTTTTATGGATGGAAACTTGCAAAATACTTGCTTACCAAGAATAAAAAGATTCAAAATTAGCCAAATCTATTTTTCATGTGTTTTCTATGTTTTATGATCAAATATGGAACTTGCCAAAAATGGAAAACCATCTAGAAAACATTAATTTTAGGCAAAAAAGAAGAACACTACAACTGTTTAATACAACATCACAATCATTGAATAGAACACTACAATTCTCAATTAAAATGGTACATCTATTATAAACCCTAGTATGTCAGAAACCTACATTTTCCTATGTGCTACAATTGACTAGTCCTCCATTGCAATTGACTAGCTTTGCACCACATCTATGTAAGGGAACTCACATCCATCTAATGACAATTTCTACATAACCCAAAATAGAGATTTATGCAAATAAGTACTAAGAATCCACATACAAGAGAATATTAAAAATACCCATCAAAGATGACACAAGATATACACTGGGAAAACCCTCAAGAGGGAAAAACCCAACCTCCAAAAGCATCCATACTTCATAATATTATTTAGAAATAAACCAATACAAGAGTTACAATGTATACCTATGAAATATCAAGCCCTCCAATGCATTCCCATGTTTCCAAGCATGAATCCAAACATCCCATGGCATGCTTCACAAATGCACTCCTCAAGAAGACTCAATAATGACAACTAAACCACTCAACCAACCTAAACAACTACACATGTGTTTGCTTTTATAGACACAAGCTCGCACAAAATACAACTAGTGGTAATGTGAAAGCATGTACCACAAAACCATGTGAGTACAAAACCACTAAACCCTTATTTAATATTGGATACTAATACATCACATTATTTAATATTTCCCCAACATTAATTATTATCACATGTCTCTCACACATTAAATAATAATACAATGTTACAATACAATACCAAGTGGCCCCCCAAATAATTACCTAGCATGATTAACAATGCCACCAAGGTGCATCACAACTAAATAATTATTTAATTACAATATTATATGATAAATCAATTTATGCAATGGTGTACAAAACCATATCCCAACATTCTCCCACTTGTTGTATACATTTCATAAGGGATAAATAGATGAAATACATCATTATAGCCATACATGAAATCAAATGAATCTCCAACATGCTCTCGTGCTCCATCAAGATACCCACAATAAGAAAAAAGTGACCACCATCTCAAGCAAGAACTCCTCTCATCCTCTAATGTGCCACCTATGGAAGAAAAAGGAACATGCCAAGGTGAAAGTGCACAAATCCATGAGCACAAGCATCAAATCCAAGTGATAACGAAGGCTCTAACCAAGCTATTGTCAATTGAAAAAACCCACATGATTATAAATAGCATACACAACACATGCTAATACATCCAACCATCCATAGCTCCAAGGTATCAATACATCAATAAACTCATGCCAAGAACATATGTAACCTATAAACTGCAATCACAAGCTCCCTGTATCAAACATGTCAATGAAGAACATACATATCCAAGAACTCCCACTGCATAGGAAATTTTAAAGCATATCAATTCTACCAATAAACACAATACATCAAGGTGTGATAAGTAAATGAAAGAATGAAGTACCAAGAAAGATATCAATGATCCTCACATACAACCCAAAGAGCTGCATAATCTCTAGCAACATGTTGGTGCCATCCTCCACAAAATATGAACATCCAAGAAGGAACCATGAAGAGAGAAGCCTATAAATCATAATTTCCTCCTACCAACACATCAAAAGTTTATTTTTGTGTCAAGTATGATATCCTTACAAACCAAAATGAAAAGCCTCAACAACATCCATAACATCCAATCTCATAGATCAAGTACAATATATGAATTAATGTAACAATGCAACATGGATGTAATCCTCTCTAATCAAGAAAATCAAACTCAAAGTAATCATCTCCAAAGCTAGAAATCATCCCATAAACCATCTCCTAACAATCCTCATCAAATAATGATATCATGAACTCAAATGCACAAGGAGATAGCCATGCCAAACATCCCTTAAATGAATCCTCTAGAACTAACTATCCATAGCTGAAGATCCATATCTATGAAAGATAAACCATATAAACTCATGCTAAACCAATCCTCAAATGAGTATCCATAATAAATCCCCATGAATCAACTCAATTCCATGAGAAACCAAAGCATGATACATAACAAATTTGAAAGATATAATGAGAAAATACCTCTCAAATAATGAACTACCAAGTAGACCAAGAGTGGGGAATAAGAATGCTCCTCTTGGATAACCAATCCATCATGACTCAGTCCAAGAACAATATCCTCTATTGGTCTATCATGAACTCATGTCCATAACAAGGTGAAAGCTCCTCAATCTTCCTATTGAAACCTCCAAGGAGTAATTGTCTCAATCAAATGTCTCTAGTCACAAGAGAACTCCAACCATCAACTACATATCTAAGTATCCATGAGTACCTATAGATAATCAATCGATGCGAACTCCAAATGTAACATAGAACCATCATGAATTATTCAAGCAAATGATCAATACAATCAATACAAAGAGAACTACCACAATAAATGTCAAAGCTCTAATTGCAAAATCATGAACCTATGATGACAACATGATCTAACCATCTCCTCCTAGGAGATCACATGCACCAAAACATACATCTTGATCTCAAGAGAACATGTAATATGAAAAACTCTAATCCAAAATCAAGATTATATCATGACATCATAAAACACACTTGAAACCAAGAAACCATATCTACAATCACATGAAGATAACCATCACCAATGATGCATCCATGCCACTTCCAACAACTCCCACTAAATTGTGATATGAGCTACACATGACATCATGACAACCATCTCCTCCATGAAAATAATCTAGGTCTACACACACTCAACTGCAATATCAATAGCATACATGTAAACCAAGATATCCAAGCCAAGAAGATGCATACTATAACTAAGGAAAAAAATTAGGTTAGCATGAAATCAAATGCATAAACAAAACCCTAGTTAAACAATGTAGTACAATGGAGTAAAAATGCATAAAAGAAAGGAAATATTTCACAAAAAGTCTTCAAGTCCTCCATGATTTACCTTCGTTTCCCTTCTCCATTTTCTGCAAGTTGATGTTTTTCCCTTAGATTTTGATGAGCAGCAATAGACCTATGACAATGACCTAAGAAAATATTGAAGGATTCTATTCAAAAGTTGCAATGTACTCAACAACTTCAAGCAAGCCTAAAGTCAACCATAAAGTAGTCAAGCATGAAGTGTCAAATGAAGCTAAAATTTCCTTTTTATTGAAAAGTCAAATTTGGATGAATGGCCAAGATTGTTAGTTGAGAAATGCACTAAGATGAAGGGTTGAAAGTAAATGTGATAACCAACAATTAGGGTTAGGGCAACATTAGGTTAAAATTTGTAAAGAAGGGATGAGATTTGATTTTATATCAATGGAAAAGAATGCATGTGATAAGAAGACATTGGGCATGGAAAAAGAGGTTGTTGGAGAATCAAATAATAATTTAAAATTATTTAATTTTAAAGGTTGAGTTGACCTTTCGAATTCAAAATTAATTTAATTCAAAAGTGGTGGAACCATGTGACAGTAAATAATGATTTTAAATTATTTACTTGAAGGGAAAATAAAAAGTGGACAATTTTAAATAAATGAGTCTATTTAAAATTAGAAAAATTCAAGGTGGATATTATTAAAATAAGTTATAGGAATTTATTTAATTATAAGAAGAAATTAAGAATTAATGGCGTATTTAAATAAATAAATAAAATCTATTTATTTAAATAATCAGGAAGAAATAGTGGACAAATAATAATTAAATAAATTTAAGAATTTATATAATTATAGAGGGACATAGGAAATTAGTGATGTATTTAAATAAAATAAATATTATTTATTTATTTAAATAGTCGAGGGGAATAAAAAATATGAATTAATTAAATAATTGAGAATTATTTAATTAATAGTTGAATTTGGGACTATAGGACATAATTAAATATTTTAATTATGTTGAGAAGAAATATGGAGGAAATAAAGTTTGCAGGTCTAGGTCAATTTTATGTGTCTAGACATACAATTGCCATCAAAACATCACAAAACAATCCTACACTACCAAGTCATCACTATCAAAAGATCCCACTGAAAGTGTATAACCAATTAATGTAACAAGCTATCATGACATTGTGATCAAACCACATGCTACAAGTCCCATCACGCAACTAATCAAGTACTTTAACCATCCATCCTCTCAATCCTGAAACAACATACCAATGCAAAAATGATCATAGACAAGACCAACTAGTGAAATCTACAACAATCAATGAATCAAACTTGGTGGATATAGAAAGTATACCTCCAAGTCATTAAACTGCAATCAATAGACTACACAGACCTACCAATCACATAACTTGTAAATTCAACCACTAAAACATGCAAACTCATATGAATCATATTAGTAACATGTAAACTGAGATATTAAAGAAGATAATCCTGTAGACATCAAAACTCAAACACCAAATCAACCATAGATATGATTTTCCAACCATGTCCACAAATGAATAATCATAGTCAAGGAATGAAATAAGCATCAAGAAGATAAGAATTGTAGACATGGAAAATATACTAACACACTTGATCCTGATTACTAACATCATTTCGTCCTGAATCACCTTTGTTATAGGTCATTTAATTGGATAACCCCTATTTGATTAAAGTCATCACCATTCATCCCTTAATTGATTAAACCAGTTTTATCTAATTAAGTCATCACTTCTTGTTAATTAAATAAATCAATTTTTATTTAATTTTGATCCTTATCATTCTCTATTTAATTAAATAATTCATTTATTTAATGAAATCTCTAAATTCATTCTATTAAATTAAATAAATTAAACCTTATTTGATTTAATTTAACATCATCCATCTTTAATTGAATAAATAAAAATTCTTTATTTGATTAAATCTAAATCATATTCCTCTCAACTTTGATTTAAATCAATCCAAAAATAGAAATCAAATTGTCACATCAACTAATTTCCTATTAAATTAATCAAATCTTGATTAATTTAATCCTAGTCACCTAAATCCTCTAGATTTTGCAAGTGCACCAATAAATCATTTATTTGATTTAATAAAATCCCTATTTACTTTTAAAATGGCATCAAAAGGGAATATTCTTCCAAGTTTGAAAATCCCTCAAAATGGATTTGTCCTTCCAACAAGGCATTCATTTCCTCTTACATGTCCTTGTGCATTGAGCCAAGTGGCATTTAATTCATTCTTTTATCCCTCTAACATGTCATTTCATGAATTTTAAATTCCACCTAATATCATTTACTGTGCACATTCATCAAAATGTGCTCAAGCTTCCTCCATTCACATCTTGACAAGTGGCACTTGGCCATTGGATGTTGAATGATCCCACATTCATCCATTTTTCCTCATTCTTCAACACTCTCATCTATAAATAAGAGGATTTCCTTTGTATTTTGGATCCACAACTTAGAGCAAAGTCACTATCTTCACATTTGGAGAAAATTCATACATTCCATAGCATTTTCCATCATCATAGCTAGGTTGTTGAAAATTTCATCAAGGAGCTCATTATTCTTCATCATCAAGTGGATCAATCTTCATCAAGCTTACAAAGGAATTGGGAAAGGTCCAATTTCCACATCAAATTGGCACCAACTCCCCCATGGGATTGAGAGTTTGCATGTTTAAATAGGATTCAATTACTTTTCTTGTTTTGATCTTCATTTCTTCCCTATTTTAAGCATTGTAGATGAATTTCATGGGGAATCTTCATTCTAACTTGCATATGGATCAAATATTGTGTTTGTTTGCTATGTTTGTGCAGGTATAGGATTGGGGATCACTTTTTGGTGCCAGAAGGAGGGCAAATCTCAAGTTCTTAACACTTTTTTTGACAAAATTCTATGGTTTTTTGTGATTTTTGTGTGTCTACAGGAAACTGTGCCGCTATCAGTCCAGTAGTGCCATACAGTGATGCTAGCCTTCTAGCAGTGCTTCAAACTCCAAACTCCAAACTTTTCCACTAAAGTCTTCTAGCTTAGAAATTCAAATTTTCAAACACCAACACTGAGCTATTTTTCTAATTCTGGGTTTTTCAAATTCCAAACTATGCCGCTAACAAAAATATTGTTGCAATCATGCTCTTTGTTTTGTTGTAGAGCACCGCTTTTAGACCTAGCAGAACTATATAGCTTCATTCAATTCCATAAACTACGACACATATGCAAGTTGTGTCGTTGGGGTGGGGTAAAAGATAAAATTTCAAGTTATTTTGACATGTGCTTTTTTTTTAAATATTTTGAGCTATTGACCTGTTTTATGCCTCTATTTTTCTTGGATTAATCATTTTTTGTAAGTGGAAGCAAGAAAGGAGAAAAGAGGAGTTTGAAGTATAACATCATTTATCCATTATATCAAGTGTCTTTAGACACTTTTGGAAACAATTATAATTCCAAGTCTAAGGACTTTACCCCCTTAAGCTTTTAGAACTCACTAGATTTCAATTTGGGTTTAAAATGAACAAGACAAAAGGTTTAAAAAGAACTTTAGGAAAATTTACTATATTTTGTTTAAGGTTAACAATTGAACAAACAAACTTCATTTTTCCTTTTGGTGCTTTAAAAAGAATCTAATCATTTATTTGAAGGGATAAAATGAACATGTGCATCTATGTTATGTAATCACTTACCCAAAAGAATATCATCTAAAATACATATGCACTTCTCTCACACCTCATGATGATCTTGAGAATCAAAAGGATTTTGGTGATATTGGGTTGTGTAAATGATTTCCACCACATTTCAATTTGGGTTCTAAAATTCAACAAGTCTTGCAAGTGTAAGTTAGGTGCATCGTGTGTGTCATCTCTTTCTTTCTCAATGAAGATTGATCTACTTGCTTACCTTTGTTTATCTCTAGAGGGCTTTCCTTGTGGGAAAATTTAATCACCCAAGGGAACGACCCAACCAGGAACACGCTAAAGCCAAGCAACTTCCACCTAGGATATAAGTGTGGGTACTTGAGGAAAGGAAAGTATCATGAGGATTATTCTAACAAGAAGGGTAGCAATGATCTCTTGTCGTATGGATGATCCCCCACAAATAGAATGCCTGCATTAAAACCCCTTATTTAAAACACTAAAATCCCTAAACTATTTGTTAGTGCAAGAGGTCAGACCTTTGAAGTCGTCCCAAACTTTTACAACTTTTAGTAGAGATAGAAAGTATGCCATGGGAGATTCATGGGTATTGGTTCTTGGCTAGCCAAAGAAGCGATTGCAAAATAAGGGGGAGCCTATGTGGTCAAGGATCTAACCATGCAATAAGAGTAGGCATAGCTAGATTTATCAAAGTAGGGACTCAACAAATATTGTCTCAATATCCATAGGGTTGTGAATGTTCTTGAAATCAAAACACTTTGCTTAATCATAAACATTGAAAATAAAACATTCAACATCATCATCAAACTTCAAACCCTTTAGGAAGAAAATACCATTCACAAAAATTCAAGTGTTATTGCTTGTCCTAGGGATCCTATCCTTAGAGACTTCTAAAAGTTTGGTTCTATATCTAAATTTTCTCACTAAAGTCAACAATAGGGAACCTTTGCCTTAATTTCCTTGATTCCACATAATGGACTTTGTGGGATGAGAAGAAATTGGGACATTGGACATCTAGTTTGAAAAATTAATCAAGAAGTGTTTGTGGTAAGAGGAAGTCACTAAGAAAAGATAAAAAGAACAATTGAACCGCACACATGTGTTCCTTCAAATTATTTCCCCCAAGATCAAGATTCGAAAACCAAAGACCAAGGGTCTTAGTCAAAAAGCTCGAAAGAAAATGTTGTCTATTCTTTATGAGTTTAGAGAAAGATTAACCTTTAATTTTTACAAATGCGCATCAAGAAAAAATCCCAATTTGTATTCATTTTAGTATTTTCAAAATCCAAGTCTCTTTCAAAGGTTTGAATATCTCACATACGAATTCCTAACATGTTCTTCAATACCCTGGTCTAGTAAACAAAGTCTTTCTAAGTCTTTCAAGTTCAAATCAAAACACTTTCACCCATATTCCAAACATCAAAATCAAAAATCACCTCACGAACAACTCTTGTCAATATTGAAACAATCCTTTATGCTAAATTTTGGGAAAATCCTCTTAAAATCAAAATTAAAACAAATCCAAATCATCTTGTTTGATTAGGTGTGTCTAGATGAATCCTTCTTTGTACACCTAGTTAAATTATCATCTTGTGGACAAGTTCACTTTTAGACATCTAACCTCCTAGATTGTATAAGTTCATTATCCAAATCAAAATCCAAAATCAAAATCAAATCAATCCAAAATCCAAAATCAAAATTATGAAATCAAACATCAAAATCCAAAGTCCTAAAGTTTAATATTCCCCTCAAGATTCTCTAAGTGTTCAATCATCCATCAATCTTCCATCCTTCATCATCACCCTCATCATCCTTTTTGATCCTCACTTTCTTAGACTCTCTTTTTGTTCCTTAAGATTAGATCAATCCAAAGAATTAGAGGTCCATATCTTACATTCTTAAAAATTTATCCCTATTTTATGGTGCATACTAGATCACAACACAAGAAGATCATGGAAACCAACAAAGAGACATCAACTTCAAGTGATTTAAGTAAAACCACCACCAAAATAAATCTCGTTGGTACTAGCAATCCTATGCTTAATTTTCCTCCCCCTCCACAAGATCATCAAGAGGAAGGTCAAGTAGAATACATCACCAACAATGTGCTAGGGATGACACTAGATGAAATCATTGAAATGATTCAAAATATTGAAACACACAAAACCATCAACATCATGATGAAGTTCAATCCCTCCCAATACATGCTTGAATTAGTAAAACAAGGGGCTAAACTCCCTTCCGATTTCGATGTGAGCTCTATTTTGGAACAACCCCTTGGAGACATGCCCCCAATTTCATCCATACTCCTAATCTCATCCACACCTCCATTTCAAATCATCACTCAAATAATTCCACAAATAACATCATCTATTTCTCCAACTCAACCTATTGTTAACAAGGGGATCACATTTATTAATTCCTTACAAACACACCCCCTCATAAATAATCAAAATTTGGACACAAACACCATCTTGCGTCAATCCATCCCCCAAAATCCATTACATCCATATGTCCCACTCACATTCTAAGATCCCAATGACCCATCATCATCATTTCATGCAACACCTTTTGAAACACAAACCTCTCTCTCTAACTTTCAAAGGAGAAGATGGGCTATTTGGACCAGGGGGTATCTTCAACCCCTCATCATCATTATTTCCACAACTTCCACCATTTCCCTTAACATCCACATCACCTCTCAGTTTGGGGTTATCTCCTTTACTACCACTCAATCAAAATTATAACAACCCCCTGGTCATCAATCAAAGCATCATACCAAATCTTCCAAACTTTCCATCGACATTGCAAAAATAGATGGAAACTATCCAAGCAACCCAAGAAATCACAAGCATGGTCTCTCAAGGACCAAACACATCAATTTCACCATCTACTGCACAAATCCCCAACATCAACACGATGATACCTCTCATCACAACAACGAACACCATTCTGAATCCACCACTGCCACCACCATAAAAAAAAAATGTGGCCAATCAATATAGCATCATGTTGCAAGTAGAATAGAAATCCTACCAAAAGGAATATCAGCAACTTCAAGTGCAAAAAACCCTAAACACATAAGTTACACAACAAGAGCAAGCTGCTCAAGAATCTCAAGCCACACAACAAGCACATCAAGTTGCTCAAGCCCAAGCCCTATTACAAAAATAGCAAGTTGCTCAAGCTGCCCAAGTTGTGCAAGAAGCTCAAGCTGCTCAAGCAACTCAAGCAACTCAAGCCACTCAAGTAGCTCAAGCTACTCAAGCCACACAAGTTGCTTGAGCTCAAGCCACTCAAATAGCTCAAGCCACTCAAGTAGCTCAAGCAACTCAAGCCACTCAAGTAGCTCAAGCCACTCAAGGCACTCAAGTAGCTCAAGCCACTCAAGACACACAAGCACAAGAACAAGCTCAAGCCTAATACCAAGCTTAGCAAGCACAAGCACAATCTCAATACTAGGCACAACTACAAGCATCCCAACAATAAGTGTATTAGTAAGCCCTCCACCAATATAAAGCACAACAAGAATTAGTATTACTACCTAAACAACAAGCGTTGTTGGCATAGAAACAATAAGACCAACAAAAAGTGTTGTTGTTGCAACAACAACAAGACCAACAACAAGCATTGTTGGTGCAACAAAAAATGCAAGCATATTATCAAATCTTGCAACAAACTTCCACCAACACACCCAACACTCCACCTATCACTCAAACACTTCAACCACTCAAAAACACCTTCACTCCACCCCCTGATGTGCAAAACGATGTAATGACATAAATCAAATTTCTTTCACAACAAGTGCTTGATCTTCAATTAGGGAAAACCACCAAGACACCCAGTAACTTGTCTCCCTATCCATTTGATAGGAGCCTTGAAATTTTACTATTCCCAAATAGATTTGAAATCCCTAAATTGGACAAATAATGCAAGACAGGAAACCCTGAAGATCACATTAGGGACTTCCAGGTACATTACATGGAGGACACATATGATGATGCATATCAGATGTAGTTGTTTCCTCAAAGTTTGGTTGGCCAAGCCATGGAGTGGTTCTCTCACCTTCCTCTAGGCATCAAAAAGTTCCAAGCGATAGTAGATGCATTCATAAAAAATTACATCTTCAATATTTGTATGGATGTTAGTATAGAGGAACTATCTACTATTAAACAAGCTAAGGGGGAATCATTCTCTTCCTTACTACAACAATGATGATCCAAGGCCAATAGGAGAAAATGGGCCATGCCTAAAGAACAAGTTTCCACAATAATTTCCAATCTTGAGGGGACCTTGGCATTCCATCTCAAGGTTCCAATTATAACCACATATGACCAATTAATCTCCAAAGTAATGAACATCGAATGATCCCTTGTCACACAAGGGGGGACACCTACATATCTTGAACAACCAAAGAATCACCCATCCACCAACTATAATGAGAAACCTCACACGTGGATGAGGAAAAAAATGTCACAAATGATGGTGTGGTGGATTCTAAGGTCATAATCAATTCTCTAAAACAAAACACCCAAACCTACCAGCAGCCGCAAAAAAACAATTGAAACAACACACAAGCTAACATGGTATCACAACAACTACACAAAAATCAAGTTAATAGCCTAAATAATCAAGAAGGACCACCCCCGCAAAACAAAATTCCCACCAAGAAAAAGTACACCGCCCTTGGGGAACCAATTGAGGCAGTCATGAAGAAGCTGATAAATGAAAATCTCATCAAAATTCCCACTTATGAGAACTATCAGGAACCCCAAGTAAAACCACCTTGGTACAATGAGAACCACCTTCATGAATTTCACAAAATCAAGGGGCACACCAATAATAGTTGCATGAGGTTGAAAAATCTAATCCAAGACCTCATTGATGATAAGATCATAAATGTGGAGCAAACAGCTGGATATCAAGACTTGAAAATATACACGAATTTGATGTAAAATCATAACCAGGGAGGCAATGGTTCAAAAAAAAGGTATGGCAATGTAAATCATTTGTATGACCATGTTGCATCCATTGATGAAATGGTCACTGTCATTAATATCAAGGGAAAATCTTATTATGGAGTCACCACAAGTGGCGGCAAGGCTACCATCACTGGACCATCACAACCACCTAGGGCATTAGTCTCCAATCCAAAATTTCCCTCATGGATACAATTTACTTGACTAGCTAAAGAGAACCACTACTCAAATATCCATCATCGAGTTGTTGAAGATATCATCTTCCCATAGAAAAATCCTAGAGGAACCATTGGCTTCATCTACCATCTCTACGGATAGAGATGCTAACCAATTCCAAGCTATGGTCAGAAATATCACCACCCCAAGTCTCTTAACATTCTTTGATCAGGACTTCCCATCCCAACCATCTCACAATCGTGCTCTCCGCCTTGAAGTCTCGATTCACAAAAACAAAGTCAAAAGGGTCTTGGTGGATGGGGATGAAGGTATTAACATTTGTTTCCTCAAATTAATAAAGAATCTAGGATTCTCAAAGGATTCCATTGAAAAGGGGAAGGGCATCACGATTAGATCTTATGATGATAAGGAAAGAGTGTCTCTAGGAACTATCCAACTCCCTATTCAAGTAGGGCCAACCATTATAGAAACCACATGCCAGGTCCTGGATCTTGATTTTCCTTACAACATTCTCCTAGGGCATCCATGGATTCACAGGATGCCAGCAGTCACTTCCATATTCCATCAGTTTGTTAAGTTCCCATACCAAAATGAAGAGGTCACAATTCATGGTGATCTCGAACCATTTGCATACTATAAAAGCCTAGAAGAAAAATATTACAAAATCCCCCAGGTCCCCAATAATGATGAAGGCCCCACCACTCTATATGTAGACCTAGCCACATTAGCCTCCACTTCTGAGACAGATACACCCACCATTACTGATATTTTTGAAATCAAGGTCATTGTCCAAGATGATTGATGTCAAAATTACAAAATGATGAAAAGTGCTTTTATGGTGGGAGAGTTACCACAATCTCCTAGATCTCGTGGACAACCCTAAGTAGCTGAAATAACATATCAAGCCTTCAAAGTAGGCTCCTCCAGCTTCATGAGTTGGGGAGACCTAGGTCGAGAAGTAATAGAAGAGGACCCATCAAACCTCCTATACCAAGACAACAAACCAGCAACTGACCTACTGATGGATGACAAAAGTAAAGACCTAAAAATGATGCTTGCCATGGGCTATGACAAAAATAGAAAGCTTGGACAAAATGACAACGAACTTTTGGAACCTCTCATTCCTAAGATGTGTATGAAAAATGTTGGCCTCAGATGTACCCCTCTGAGAGTGACCATACTTGGCAAAGTTATCCTAGTTAAGAAGGTCAAAAATCCTCCTAGACAATCAACACTCACTCATCAATGCTAATGTCCATAGATTGAGTCATAGATGTGTGTAGTGAGGAAGATCCCATAACAGACTTTCCCATTCTTTTTTAAGATACCTCCCTACTTATGATTAGCACCTTGTCTTTTGAGACCAAAGATCATCAAACCCATGAAATAAACCTAGTCTACCCCTAGCTCATCGATTACAACTAATGAGGACCTCCAATTCTGGACACTTTCGAAAATGATGAAGCTCTCTCAAAATTCATGGGATTGTGGGACACAATACCAAATGGAGACTACAAGGCCAACTTTGACATCATACTAGAAACACAAGCTTATAATGGGGAAACAATTGAATCCTTTAGTTTTAAAAGTGGAAAAACTAAGAATAATCTCTACGTCTTTGTGTAAAAACCACACTATGGCACTCTCTGACCAAAAAAAGGAAAAAATAAAGGATGTATCCAATGGTGAAAACCTCTCTGAGGTGCTGGAGGATGAAGGATTCCATCTTCCTCTTAGTGCAATTCCTTAAGAGAAATCAACATTCCTAGTAGAAAGGTGCAATCTAGTCAACTTAGGAATAGAGGAAACTCCACATATCGCATTTTATGTTGACTCATTGATGTCAGAGGAATAAGAACTCCAAGTTGCTTTCTTAAGGGAAATAAAGGTCAACTTTGCATGGACCTATGTCGATATGCCTAGGCTTGATCTAGAGGTTGTGGTCCACCATCTAGTTGTTTACCCTAAAGCAAAGCCTGTCAGACAAAAGCTCAAAAAAATGCATCCTTAGATTTCCTTTCTAGTCAAGATGGAACTACAAAAGCTCTTAGATGCAAGGTTCATATAGTCAATTGTCTATCTAGAGTGGGTATCAAATTTGATACCCATCTCAAAGCCCACTAGGGGCATCTATATCTGCACAGATTTTAGAGACCTGAACAAGGCTTATCCCAAGGATGACTTCCTGCTTCCCAACATTGATATGATTGTAGATATGACCATGAGGCATGAGATGCTTTCATTGATGGATAGATTCTCTGGGTATAACCAAATCATGATAGCAAAAGATGACCAACATAAAATAGCTTTTACTTGCCCATGGGGAACATATTGTTGGAACATGATATCGTTTGGCCTAAAGAACATTGGAGAAACATATCAGAGGGCCATGACTTTGATCTTTCATGACATGATCCATAAGAATATGCAAGATTATGTCAATGAAATATTGGAAAAATCCAAAAAGAGACAGGACCACATAACAACATTGAGTGTCATCTTTGATAGACTATAGGAATACAAAGTCTACCTTAACCCAAAGAAGTGTGTCTTTGGCGTAAAATCAGGTAAGCTATTGTGATACATTGTGTCTATGAGAGGAATTGAAATAGATCATACTAAGGTAAAGGAAATCCTTGAGATGGAAGCACGTAAAACATTGAAGCAGAGGCCTACAGGGAAGGCTCCAGTCCATCCATTGGTTCATAGCTCAACTAGTAGACAAGGAAGTCCCCTACTCTCACCTAATCCACAAGGGGGTAGCATACAAGTGGAATAAAAAGTGTGATCAAGCCTTTAACAAGATCAAATAATATTTACTCACGCCACTTGTCCTCATGTTGCCAATTCCATGCAAACCTTTGATCTTATACATATCAGCAATGACAACAACTCTCGGTGCTCTCCTAGCATAGCACGATGAAAATGGAAAAGAGAGAGCTATCTATTATATTATAAAAACCATGGTGGGTCATGAGTTGAACCAAACCTCCATTGAGAAAGCATGTATAGCAGTTGTATTTGCAGCACAAAATTGTACACATTACATGCTAGCCCATCAGATAAAGCTTATCACAAAGATAGGCCCCCTTAAGTACCTACTTTCCAAAGCAACGCTTACAGGGAAAGCAACAAAGTGGGTTATGATTATTACATAACATTACATAGAATATGTGGAAAAAAATGCCATCAAGGGGCAAGCAATTGTAGATCAACTGGTAGAGGAACCCATCTACTCAAAAATTTCCCTTATCTCAGAATTCCTCGATGAATCAATTTTCAATGTAAGTTTAGTGGATCACTAGAAACTATAATTTGATGGATCCTACATCCAACATAGATCAGGAGTTGGGATCTTCTTTATCACCCCACAAGGGGGTTGCATTCCAAAATCATACAAGTTGCCATTCCCTTGCACAAATAAAATAGCATAGTATGAAGCTCTTGTCATAGTGCTAAGAATAGTAGTGTAATGGCAGATAATGACACTTAAGGTATATGGGGATTCATAGCTCGTAATCAATCAAGTAAATGATGAATATCAATAAAAGGATAACAAGCTAACTCCATACAAGAAATTGGTGGAAAGCCATAAGGAATTATTTATTGATATCTCATTCAACCAGCTACCAAGAGAAAATAACAAAGCAATAGATGCAATGGCTACCATCAAATCACTCCTAGAGATCCCACACAACGTCCCTAAGCAAAAATTCCTTGTAAAGTAGCTTCTTGTGCCCGCATTCGAGGTACCAGAGTCCAAATTTGTGTGTGAAATCACTAGTTCTGGTGATCCTTGGTACCACAATATTTACACTTATCTAAGAATAGGAGTCCTCCCCACCAAAATAACCTCAAAACTTAAGAAATCCTTTGCCAAAATGTCATCTTAGTTTTTTATCCTAGGTGATACCCTTTACCATAGGAAGTATTGAGGGAACCCTATTGCATTGCTTAAACACTGAAGAGGCATTGATCGCCTTAACTAAGGTACATAACAACATTTTTGGTTCACACTCGAGTGGTATGACCTTGGCCAAAAAATTGTTGAGGATGGGTACTATTGGTCTACCATGGAAAGAGAAGCACATGATTATGTCAAAAGGTGTCTGCAATGTCAACAACATGGGGACCTCATCCATGCACTAGCTCAAGAGCTTAATCCAATTGTCTCACCTTGGTTGTTTTTGCAGTTGGGGCTTGATCTCATTGGAAAAATACTCCCACCTCATCAAGTGGCCATAAATTCATTATCACTTCCACTGAGTATTTCACAAAGTGGCTAGAAGCCATCCCCATGACTTACATTAGTAGAAAGTAGATATCAAAGTTCATCTTGAACTACCTAATATCCCACTATGTTGTCCCACAAGCCATTATCTCAAATAAGGGGACACCATTCAAGAATTAGGATGTTTGTGACCTATGCTACAAATTCAAGATTCAACATCACTTTTAAACCTCGTACTATCCCAAGGAAAAGGCCAAGCTAAGGCTACAAATAAGACCATCCTAAAAATCCTCAAGAAGATGGTCAATGAAGTTGGTTGCAATTGGCATCTCCAACTAAATCCTGCCCTTTGGACCTATTGAAACAACATCCACACACCAATAGGTGCCACCCCTTTCTACAGATCAGAAGCCATACTTCTTGTCAAGATCGAGCTCTCATCATTGAGAATATCACTGTAGAATCTCATCACAGATGAGGAATATTGGGTATCATGACTGAATGAGTTGGAATTGCTAGATGAACGATGAATGGATGCCTTAAACCATTTGTAGGTGTATCAGAACTGACTCAAGTAGAGCTACAACAAGAAGATCGAGAGTAGGACCTTCCATGTAGGAGAACTTGTGCTAAAAGAGAATTAGAAGAATGACCCAAATCTAGATGACAAAGTAAAATTTGAACCCAACTAGTTGGGACCATTTATCGTCATAGAAAGTTACAAGTCAAGGGCATATTAGTTATCGACACCCAAAGGGGAGCCTCTGTAGGATCCCATGAACAACTCTCATCTTTAAAAGTTTTATGCCTAATCTTTCAAGGTATAAAAGCTAAAAAAAATTAGAAAATGTCTTGAAAAAATGGTCACCTTGATGAAAACCTAGCAAACAGGCATCTTGGTGACAATAAAAAAATAAATCAAAAAACAAAAAACTCCAAAAAAAATAGAAAAAAGGATTAAAAATAGTAAAGATAAAAATCATCCTATAGTGAAAACCACTTCAGATGGTGCTTTGGGCAAGTACCTCTATGAAAACTTGGTAAATAGGTTCCTTGCGTAAATAGGCACTTTCCATCCACTAGGATCTTCATGGCTTGTTCTGCATCATACATCCATCTTGCTTCCATCATCCATCTATCTCCTTCCATCACTCATCTACATCTGCATCATAGCTTGACCCTGTGTTCGTGTCATTATCCCTCCTAGTACTACTTGGCCCATTCTTTAGGTCAGTTTGTCCTACCTTTATCAAAGTAGTCTATTGCTTCATGTTGGGGGCATGTTCTCATCAGATTGGATTTGTGTATTCTTGAATTCCCTAAATCAAAAAATTCAAAACATTAGAAAATCAAAAAATCCAAAAACATTCATAAAACCAAGAAAATCCAAAAACATTCAAAATCCAAAAACAGGTCAAATAGTAAAAAAAAAAGTTGTCTTGTTGAACTACATCATCTTTGAGCTTTGAACATAGGCAAGGTTGATCTTTGATCATCCCCCAAGACACTTAGGCCAGTCCTTTAGGAGTTCATCATAATAAATTGGCAATCCATTTGTTCATATCTCCTCAATAATCAATTTTGTGTCAATTGAACTACATGGTCTCTATGTATATAACTTAGGAAAGGCTATTCTGGTTGATCAGCCCTCGAGGCCCCTAGGATAGGTCTTTAGGTTGGTCTCTTGTTCAAAATTTCAAAAGACCCCAAAACATTTGAAAATTTGAAAATGAAAACATTTGTAAAATCTCAAAAATACTAAAAACAAACTAAAAAAAATTCAAATAACATCAAAAAAATCCAAATATTTGAAAAAAATCCATCCATCCCATCTCACTTTCACTTGAAATAAACATCTACTCATAATAAAACAATCATCAACCTCAACCTTTGGTAAAACAGTTAGAAACAACTCTAGCAGTTTAAAACTAAAAGCTCAAACATTAGGGTCTCAAATCTAGGTCAATAAATAAACAAGTTGGTTAACTCTGTGTCAATAGCCTATCATCCAATCAATCCCAAATCAATCATATGATATCGTTATGTCCTAGGATGCATCCTTCCTACAATGGACATCAACATTAGGCATCACCGTAGTTTATTATTGGCTAGCGTTATTAAAGAACATTAGCTTGTTTGTTTACTTTATCTTTGTCTTTTGACTTATCTTTTTGCACTCATTTCGAAGACCTCTCCATGATGTCCCAAATGAAGGGATTTAGAGAGAAATAAATGGGGAAATGATCTTTATCTTTTTATCTGTTGTGTTTGTTGGATATTCTTGTAATATATCCTTGGTCATATGTGCTTTGTTTGAGTGTAGGGAAGGTGTTTTAGGTATCTTGTTGAACACATAAGGAGGATTTCCTTTCTATGTTTTGGTCTAAGATGATTGGAATATCTTAACTATATTTTGAACAAGGTTCCATATGTCAGATGTGAACAAGAGTACTCCTATTTGATTGTCAAGTCAAATCCCATCACACTAGGTGCCATGCCATCTTGGTTCTTTATACCTTGATGCATCATGCCTATGTGTGTTATCAAACATAAGGTAAATGGACCTTTTAAAGTCCCAATTCCTTGGTAAGAAAATCATCATCGTCATCATCACCACTATCATCATTATCATCTCTTGACTTGTTGCAGTCTCTTACTATCTTTGAATCTTCTTTCCACGCCAACAAGGTACCATGACAGTTAATCACAAATCATCATCACCATTGCATCCATCCTGCATTCATAAACTATTAGCATAATGCATTTCATATCATATAGAAAACATCAATCATAGCACATGCATTGCATAATATAGATTGGTTTTTCTAACCATCTCATTAACCATACATATGCGTTCATTACATAAGCATAAAAGAAACCATCATATACATATGCATCATTAATTCATATTGTATGCATCATCAAACATCCATTACATCATCACATATACATCATAAAATAACTCATTTACATAATCATATAACATTGCATATATATCATCCATTTGTATTATCATGACATATACATTACACCATGACATATACGTCATTACATCATCATTAAAATAAATCATTTCATAGACATCATTATAAAATACATCATCACATCATATCATGTACATCATCATATGTCCATAAATTCATCGCCATATCATACATGAGAAATACAATGAAAAAGAAAAAGATTGCATCTCATACATTTTATCATCATCATCCATTTAAATGCATAATATGGATTTACACTCACATATCATAACATTTTCATACATCATCATCAAAAGCACATAGAAAAGATACTAAAAAAGAAATGCATCCATAAATCACTACATCACATCATAAATATCATATAGAATCACATCATACAGCACATAAGATAGAATCATTGCATCACATATAGAATGTAAGAACATCACATTATGCATAAATAAAATAGGACATATCATACATCAAATTAAATCATCTCATCTCATATATATCATCAAAATAATAGTCATTGTACAAATCAAGATCAAGTGTATCAAATATATAAAGTACAATCACCCCTAGGGGCTATCACAAATGAGGTCATGGGGTGCAAAAAGAATCATGTCTCTGATCAAAAGTAGGCTAGCCCTATTGGCTACCCTCACTCTCACTGGCATGTCCCTCTCCATGATCCTCTAGAGGCTAGTACCCTATCTACTACAAAAAGTTTGGGACTCGAGACGCTCAGGGCACGACCTGATGATTATGTACCCTATAATAATTGGCCTCTTAGACCACCTCAATGTATTTTTGAAATGAAATTAAACTCTAAGAGGAGAAGGCATACCTGCTCTCGAGTTGCTATCTGTGGCCCATCTCCTATACTACCCTGAGCTCTATGGCCTATCTCTATTAGGTGGCCTGGTCCCACTTTTTTTGTAGCTAGTCTCTCCCTACTGTCAAAGCAACAACCTATCCCTATAGTCCCTAGACCTATTCTAGTAGTTGTTGTATCTAGGAGTCCCTCTAATCAAGTGGTGGTGGCGGTGGCGGTGGAGCTCCCTGATCTCTCTGAGGTGGATGATCCACTTGTCTATCCTAATCCTTCCTATCCTTCTTGCCCTAGTCCTAATCTTGTCTCAGGGAATCTTGTGGTCCTCTATCATGATCCACCTACTGAGGTGGCCCTCCTCCTCCTTGGTCTCCGTCCCCTCAGCCTCCCTAGCCCCGGACTCATCTTGCCCC
The DNA here is from genome assembly GCA_007258455.2 of Sequoia sempervirens. NCBI lineage: Eukaryota > Viridiplantae > Streptophyta > Pinopsida > Cupressales > Cupressaceae > Sequoia > Sequoia sempervirens. The sequence continues at coordinate 390,081,547 of VDFB02000015.1, read as the reverse complement.
TTTGCCTCTAGCTCTCCATCGTGTCGATGGTGCCCCTGGCACTATCAACCTAAGAGATGGCCTAAACTAATCTCTGTAGGCCTGAGTAGTCCCCATGTTGGACTAACCCTAATCATATGGCCAACGAATTTCCACCATCTAGCCAAAAGAATCAATGACCTCTAGGGCTAGAATGTAGCAACTCCATGAAGTCTCCCTCGTAGCACATACAAATATCACAACATACTAGTCATCGGGTCTCTCCTGTGGCTCACCAAACTGTCTCTGAATGCAACCTAGCATGTACCTCTCGATCATGGTGTGCTCTTAACTCTACATTAGTCTATCCTATTAAGCAAAAAACAATTGTTGGGAATCATTGTACCATGTAGACCATCCAAGATATGACTTCCATGTGAAATCTCTCATATCATCAATAACCCTCCTCTAGTGAGGCATGCCAGCCTATCCTGTGAATGTGAAAGAGACTACTCCCATGTACCTCCAAATGAATGGGTCATCTAGCTCTATATCAACCCATGTAACTCATGGGCAAAACACAATGATGTGCTCCTAGGCCCAGATGTGGAGAAGTGTGACTCTAGCCTTGATGGCTCTGTCATCACCTTATGCAAACTCAAGTAAATCTCAGTACAGAGAGGCTAGCAATACTAGCCCCCACACAAAGCATACTCTTTGTTGCACCATCAGCTCCCAAGAAAGCCCCCATCCCACACTAAAATATTGGCCTTACTGATCTGGTGCAACGATTCCCAATATATAATTGCTACAATCAGGGAAAACGGAGACACAACGAGCTTGCAGTACTACAACTCAATTTGGCCCTCTCAAAAGATGATCTCATCAAGGCCCATCACATCATAGCAGGCCTCTCTCCCAACATCCACATCATAAACCACTTGCTCACCATGGATAGGAAAATGAAGAATGTGCCACACATCCTCCAATGTCACTATGGCCTCACCTGTGGGGAGGTGGAAGGAGGATGTCTCACTATGCCAACACTCTTCAAATGTAGTCATCATGCCCAAATGTGTCCTCTCAAGCAGTGCATACGTAATGTACCAGAGTCTTATCACCCCTAGGTGCTCCTAGAGTCACTTGTGCATACCAACTAGTCTACCCAAAATGGAGGATCTATGCTCATGCAAATGAAGAATGTCAACCTCCTCTTGCATCAAGAAAGTCACTGCATTATGTTTCATAAAAAAATTGTGATCCTATTTAGACCCTGTGTACCTGAAACAACATATGTGTTGTTGTTTGTAGGTGCGACACTATTTGAAAGTTCCAAACTGTGTCATTGGAAGCCCTAAGCCCCCAAACTCTGTTGTCGTGGCATAATTTGAGTGCGCCCCAGTTTGATCCTAAACCCTAAATTGTAAAGTGTCCTGTCGTGGCATTGTTTTCACCTACGGTCCAATTTGGAGTTTGAACCCTAACTCCAAACTATGATATCGTGTCCCTATTCACAATGAAAATGCAGTTTGAGGCTGTGTAATGCAAAAATAAAGTTTCTAGCAATGCTATATAGTACCGCATGACCTAAGGTTAACTTTCTAAGTCAATAAATGTGCACAAAAATTGAAAAATAAAGTTAGGTCAAGTTCACTCACTAGTGGTCCAATGCCAAGTAGCCTCTAGTACACTCGTACTTAATCCAAGATGTGTTGTGGAAGTGGTCATTGTGCCATCCCTTGAAAATTTAAGAGCTCAAATCACAAAAATCTCAAAAGGTTATGTATGCAAATGAATTGGAACTAGCCCCCCAAGGCCTATTTAAGCCTAAAAGTTAGGGATTTTTGACCCCGTTTAGCTGTCCAGCTAGGATTTTGGACCCCCAATCCCATTTTCACCCACCTGAAGGTCATTTGGCATTTTTTTTAGCATTTTTGCATGTTTTTGGAATCCTAGAGCCCTTCTAGACCTGTTGGGCACCTTGTCCTCTTTTTTTGCAAGATCACCCAAAAATTGAAATATTCATCCGATATCTCAATGGGGAAGTATATCGGCATGTTTCTTCTCACTAGGACAGCAGTGGGGCAATTTTGAAAATTGAAAAACTTTTGAATTTTGATCAAGATAGTTTATTCTTTGAACCAATGGAGCAAGTACTTTGCTTCAAAGAGGGGCAAAATGTAGACATGGAAAATATACTGACACACTTGATCCTGATTACTAACATCATTTCATCCTAAATCACCTTCATTGTTGGTTGTTTAATTGGATAACCCCTATTTGATTAAAGTCCTCACCTTTAATCCATTAATTGAATAAACTAGTTTTATCTAATTAATTCATCACTTCTTGTTAATTAAACAAATCAATTTTTATTTAATTAATCCTTATCAATCTCTATTTAATTAAATAAATTTTTTATTTAATGAAATCTCTAAATTCATCCTATTAAATTAAATAAATTAAACCTTATTTGATTTAATTTAACACCATCCATCTTTAATTGAATAAATAAAAAATCTTTATTTAATTAAATCTAAATCATATTCCTCTCAACTTTGATTTAAATCAATCCAAAATAGAAATCAAATTGTCACATCAACTAATTTCCTATTAAATTAATCAAATCTTGATTAATTTAATCCTAATCACCTAAATCCTCTAGATTTTGTAACTTGCACCAATAAATCATTTATTTGATTTAATAAAATCCCTATTTACTTTTAAAATGGCATCAAAAGGGAATATTCTTCCAAGTTTGAAAATCCCTCAAAATGGATTTGTCCTTCCAATAAGGCATTCATTTCCTCTTACATGTCCTTGTGCATTGAGCCAAGTGGCATTTAATTCATTCTTTTATCCCTCCAACATGTCATTTCATGAATTTAAAATTCCACCTAATATTATTTATTGTACGCATTCATCAAAATGTGCTCAAGCTTCCTCCATTCACATCTTGGCAAGTGGCACTTGACCATTGGATGTTGAATGATCCCACATTCATCTATTTTTCCTCATTCTTCAACACTCTCATTTATAAATAAGAGGATTTCCTTTGTATTTTGGATCCACAACTTAGAGAAAAGTCACTATCTTCACATTTGGAGCAAATTCATCCATTTCCATAGCATTTTCCATCATCATAGCTAGGTTATTGCAAATTTCATCAAGGAGCTCATTATTCTTCATCATCAAGTGGATCAATCTTCATCAAGCTTACAAAGGAGTTGGGAAAGAGCCAATTTCCACATAAAATTAGCACCAACTCCCCCATAGGATTGAGAGTTTACATGTTTAAAAAGGATTTGATTACTTTTCTTATTTTAATCTTCATTTCTTTCCTATTTTGAGCATTGTAGATTAATTTCATGGGGAATCTTGATTCTAACTTGCATATGGATCTAGTATTGTGTTTGTTTGCTATGTTTCTACAGATCTAGGATTAGGGTTCACAAGAACAATCTCCTAGCATCAAGCCATACCACCACCAAACACCACATACATGATCATGTCATGCCAATGCATCAAATATACCTTCATATCTATGACACTATAAGCATAGCCATCATTGTACCTACACTCAACTATCACACATATAAGAATCCAAGTCTCAAACCATGTCCAACCATGTCCTCAAAACAAAAGACAACCTATGTACCTATCACCATAAAACTCCCAACTTTTAAAATTACCTATAAACCTATATCAAGAAGCACCAATTTGATAATCAGTTGTAGCATCATAAATAACAATAAAAACATGTACTCCCTAATGGTTTTTCCTCTTGAATCATCTAGATAATCACATAATCATACTTTGAATCTTAGGCTTGTACGAGTGATCAAACAAGTACCAAACTCATACAACACCACAAAATGATAAATAATCTAAACCACTGTGTATTACACTACAAATTCTCTACAATGCCTATTTGAAATCAAAAAACTGATTTCATATGCAAAAGTTGTGATCAAAACCATGCAACTAAGAACATCTGACTTCTAGGCCCCCAAAACATGTCAAAATAGAAAAATCAGGGAACTAAACCTGTACCACTATGTAGTTCTCAAAACTAGCCATCCAATGAGTACAAGAAGTCCAAAAAGACCTCATGGGTGAAAGTTATACAAGTTTGAAAAAAAACATATGATTTGCCCGTGTAAACAACTTTTGGTGGTCCCCACTTCAAAATAAAGATTCATTTAATTTCTCCAACATTATAGTGGCAGATTTACTTTTAATATTTAAAAATTAAAACTCCATGAATTATGGAGAGTAGGGGTCATTAAGATTTTTCATGGAAAGGTATCTTTTTTATTTATTTTTAATTAAAATATAAAGTTCTTTAATTAATGGTGGGGTAATTTTAATTTTTATTTCTTTTTACATTTTATCTTGCAGGTAAGTAATTTTTATTATATTTTCAACCAATGATGACGATAATTATTTTCTGTAGAAATATTTTCAATGATGATTTTTTTTTTAATGGACGAAATTATAAATTTTTTTTTAATAATTTTATTTCTGCACATGGGAAAATTGGGTTGAGAATTTTCTTTTTGCATTTTTTCAACTTCTCCAAAATAGAGAAAATTTTAAATCAAAATTTATCTCTCAACCAACCTAAATCCAACCATGAGCTCCGTTTTGTCTAAGAAGGTCATTTACAAAATTTCCCCCACAAAACCCCCATTTGAATGCACAACCAAGAAACCCTTTTTAACAAAAACTTTTCACACCCCAAATCTACAAACAACCCATTATAACAACAATCCCAAAAACCTTAGATTTGCAATAAGCAACTTGTAAAACCCTCATATCTTGGAATGTCTTCCATTCTCTCATGCATTATATAGATTCAAACTTCAAGCAATATTTTCTCAACCTAGGGTTAAAACAAAAAATCTTCAACCATGAAAGCTCTAATACACTTGTAAGGAAACTTGCAGCCATCTAATGACAATTTCCACATAACCCAAAATACATATTTATGGAAATAAGTACTCAGAATACACATGCAAGAGAATATACAACATACCCATCAAAGATGACACAAAATATACCTTGGGAAAACCCTTAAGAGGGAAAAACCTAGCCTTCAAAAGCATCCATACTCCATCATAGTATTCAACAATAAACTAATCCAAGAGTTACAATGAATAACTCTAAACTGTCAAGCCCTCCAATGCATTCCCATATGTCCAAGCATGAATCTACGCATCCCATGTCATGCTTCACAAATGCACTCCTCAAGTAGACTCGATAATGACAGCCAAACCACTAAGCCAACCTAAACCAATACACATGTATTTTCTTTTATAGATACAATCTCACACAAAATACAACTAGTGGTAAGGTGAAACCACATACCACAAAACCATGTGAATACAAAGCCACTAAATCCTTATTTAATATTGGATACTAAGACATCGGATTATTTAATATTTCCCCACTATCAAATTATTATTTCATCTCTCCCACACATTAAATAATAATACAATGTTACAATACAACATCAAGTGGTCCCTGTTGAATAATTACCTAGTGTGATTAACCAGACCACCAAGGTGCATCACAACTAAATAATTATTTAATTACAATATTTTATGATAAATCAATTTATGCAATGGTGTACAACACCATATCCCAATAATCTATGGCCTTGTTGGTAAACATATTTGTCACTTTAATTTTATACTCCTTGCCCACATTAATGAAAAATAGACCAACAGTTGAGTCACTTACAATGATGGTTGCAAGTGCTCTCTGCTTATTTTCCAAAGCACAACTACCTTCAATAGATATGCAATGAATAAAGACTGGGTATGCTTTTCACTAGAAAGCAAAAAAGGCTAACTGAGATCTACCTGTAACCATGAAATAGACGCGATGGCTTTAACTTGAAATGAAAAAGATGCAAATAAATGATACAAAGTTTACCTATTCTTCACCCAAATGATACTCTGGAAAAATAATGAACATCAAACCTCTTTTCGATAGATGAATCATTCTGAATCCAAAGCTTAAAGAATAACACATACACAATTCAATATAACAAAAAAAGCACTGAAGAATAACTACAATGACTCAAAGTTCATTTGCAATTCAGAAAGAACATTAATAAATGCAAAGACTCAACAATATCTCCTTTATTTTCCAATGTTCAAAATATGAGTTCATAGACTCAACACTCTTATACATCAAGACAGTGTTGAAAAGAAAACTAAGCCACTCCTGCTTCTTAGCTTGCTTATTTGACATCACCAAGGATGTTATCCTTTAAAAGGATTGAAATCATTTATAACATAAAAGCAACATGGGCAGCAAGGAAATATATTTTCACAAAGACTACAAGTTTAATAGGTATTTTGGCAAGGAATTTTAAAAAAAAAAAAATTAATGGTAAAAATGAGGGTAACAAGCCTAAAACACTCAATCTATCATAATAAAAAAAAGGAGAATATTTGTATATTCAACTTTCAATTTCCTTATTGATAGTGACTATACATTTAGATCTAAGACTTGTTTATTATGTTGTTTCATTATAAAATGATATTAAGATATGCAACATATTGTGTTTATGAATGCATAAACTAGTTAAGAAATAATTATTTCATGGGTATATATATGCAGGATCATCATGGAAAAAATAGGCCCTTAAGTGGTGAAAAATTTAGAAAAATCAGAGTTAGGCAACTTGACATAAAAATTGAATAAGTTATCTATATTATTTCAAAAATATGTAAGAATATAATCTATAGCAAATTGAATGTAGTTTCTAAACTACTGGGTTTATTTAAAAAATAGACAATCTATTTGGTGAAATTTTGAAATTTCAATGCAGTAGTACTTAAATTTTAGGGAAAAAATAAGAAGTAGGTGGTTGTTTGACCACCCTAACCACAATAAAATGATAATATTTTTTAATAATATTTTAGATATAAGTAGAGAACTCATGTCCCAATGTGATGCATATTTTTTTGTAATTTTTTTCTAAGTAAACAATTAATTATGAATTTTTTATTATAGCTTTTAAAAAATATAAAAACTTGTATGTTTGACCACCTTAACTTGGTTAAAACTTCATGAAATTCATTTTTTTTGTAATCCTATAGTATACGAAGCATAGAATGTGGCACATGTTTTGGATTCAAAAATGGTGATATTGTTTTAAAGCTATAGATGTTTTTCAATCAGCCTATCAATCAAGACTTTAGTCGTAATTCAAATAGAAAATGAATAATAATTATTTATTAAATTCAAAGTAAAGAATAATTTATATTGGTGGAAAGCTGAGAATCTCCTTTAAAATCTCTTTTTGTTTCATCAATTTTAGGTAAAAAAAAAGTCGTCAGCCACATACCCTACACATACCCATCATATCGCCACTTTTTGGCCCATCATGAACCTGCACATACCCTCATACTAGATTTTTCTATTAACATAGGACCATTCTACTCTTTTTTTATGATTTGTTAGATTATCACCAAATTCGAATATATGAGAATGTAATTTTTGGATCACATATTCATGTCCATAGGTTTTATAGATAATATATTTTGTTCATTCATATATTTTTAGATCTCATACTCACGTCCCTTGAATGGGACACTTAAACTTTGGGAATTAATGGTGACTCCCAAACACCTGCAATAATAGTTGCTAGAACAAAATATCTTCCACAAGAGAGAATATGGTAAGAAAGCTTACTTCAATAATCCAATATTGAATAATGGTTGAATATACAAATGTACATGAGATTCCTTGCTTATAAAGGAAAGGTAGAGAGAGAGGATTAAACAAGATCATAAAAAGTGTCTTAATCCTATACAATGTGACAACTAACTCATAACAACCTAGGATAAGATAAAGTCTAGACATGACAACTAAGACTTCTAGAAGGAATCTTTTATCCTAAGTTTTAACTTAACATGTGAATATTTCCCCTAATTACCTAGTGAATGAATTATCTATGTACAAGACATTAATTCACACCAACAACCCCTCTTAAGTGCAACTTAGGGAGAAGATTATTATGCAAACTATGCAAAGATGAAGACGAAGATGGGTTCCAAATACTAGGCCATGTTAGGTACCCATTTACAATGAAAATGAAAATTTAATCAATCAATATCTTACAACTAGAGAAAAGGAGAAAATCCAAAGGGACAAAAATCCTCTCCAAAAGAGAGAAAACAAAATAAAACAACATGATGTATGGAGGAATCAATGATACCCCCCAAGGACTACATCCATCATGTATAGACAATCAATGACCCCCCATAAGATGGAAAGAGAGAGATAAGATATCACCCCACAATGTGTAATCACCTACAAATATGGTTAATATTTGAAGACAACATAATCCAATGCCTACAAAAAATGTTTCTCCCCTTGGGAAGAAGATACAAAAAGTAGAAATGGAGGAATGCTTCCCATTCTGGATAGGAATTAGTAAGAAATGGAATCTATATGTATGAAGATTGTGTCTTTGAAATCTGCTCATGTGTTGCCAAGTTCTTGGATGATGAAGATGAAACAATACAATCAAGTATATACCCAATCACAATAAACTGTGACAAGCTAGGAACAAATGGAAACTATGCTTGAATAAACTCTAAAGAAAAACATGAATTGACAACAGTTGATCCATGACTATCATCAAATAGGAGAGATAAACCCTCAAATTGGTCTTCCAAATTTGAAATGTGAGACTCCACAAACAAAAAAGCAATATCTATCAAATAGGAATACCAATCAGGAAGACTATTAGATAGCTATTGCAATGAATCACTATATGTACTCAATAAATCATCAACAAAAGATGAATGTGTAATCTCATCAGGAGAAGTAAGAGTTGTAGAAGAAGTCTCTAGATCATCAAGACACTCAAGTTTTGCATCATATTCAAATTCCTCTAAGGCATCATCATCAAAGGGTATGATGTCATCATTATCAACTGGAATGAGGAAACCTGAAGTAGGATCATCTAGGAATGGATGCTTCTATGGATCTCCAAAAATCTCCCAAACTTTGGTCCAAACTATGCATGGGCATGAGATCCCTAAAAATATCTTATCAAAGGTCTCGCTGAATATGCTTGCACTAAAACTAGAACCAATAAATCCTATGATATGATCATTTGTATTACCCCAAACATGTTTCTTATATGTTCTTTCTAATTCAAGAATGAGTCCATAAAGATGTGGAAAAAAATTTAGCCACTTACAATGTGTTATTATGCCTTTTTTTCCATGACTCATAATTATCCCTAGACATAACTATTATAGAAGGATGAGTTGCATAACCCATGATTACAATGATAATACACTTCTCAAATGATAACATCTAAGATCAACATATACAATAAAGTTGAAATGAAGTATAATGATCAAAACAACACCTTCCCAATAGCCAAAATATCCAAGTATGCTTCAATAGACCCATTGGAAAATATCCGAAATCACAATATACCTAGGAAAAAAATAGGAAAAGTTGCATGGATGGCTAGATAGAGCTCCCTAATACCTATCCAATGTCGTAAGAATCATGAATATCGAAGATCATGGAAAAAATTTATGAGCTTGGGAGCCAAAAATGAAGGTGTGACTTCAAACAACAATAATTAGCACCAAACAAAAAAAATGAAAAATAACTTCACAACTAAAAAATTCAAAGAACCAACTTTCCAACTTTTTTTGAAGAAAACACCCTTTGTATGTGAAATTTATGCCAAAATGAAAATAAATAGCTATTTTGGGCACTTAGGGGAGATTTCAAGGACTAGAAAAGTAATTCAACGCAAAAAGAATGGCTCCTAGAGCCAATCATATGACCTCAAGTATATGCAAGGGTAAAAAAAGGTATAATATAGGTTGCCACCGCCATTGGAAATGAGTAGGCAAAGAGGGGGCGATGCAAGGGCTATGCCACTAGGGGCTTAGCCCCCTATGGCTTACCACAAATGTTGACCCTCGCAAATACTCAAAAAAAATTTAATTAATAACAACTTGTCAATAACAAATCTTTACAATATAAAATCTTGCACTTGACCAACCAATAAATAAACTTGTGGATAAGTACCATGACAATGACTAATTTTACCCTTGTACCATATGATAGGGTACAAGAAAACAACTAAGGATTCCTATTGGACAATTGATTATGGGGACCAAATTACCAGAAATGTCAACAACCAAGAACCAATGTGATTGTGCTTAAAAGTAGGCCAGTAGAATTTTGAACCACAGGTTTAGAATAAACAAAGATTTATTTAATATGAAATTTAACACTGATAAAACATGCACACTATAGTTTGATAGGAAAATATTCCATCGATCACACCAATAATATGAAAACTCATACATAGAAGAATATTCTAGAAAGATACCACTGTTTGCAGAAAATGTCAAAAAATATGCCAACCAAAATTTTTATGAAAGCCTATTTTTTTTGTAAAATTTGCCAAATAAAAATATGCAGAAATATATAAAATTATTTTTTTTGAAAATATGTCAACTTGGGGGCCATACAACCAGCCTAAGCATTTTTTTTCCTCAAAAACAAATTTTACTGAAAATGGATAAATTTTTAGTCAAAATTCATCTGAATAGCCTTCTAAATGTGATGGTGATGTAGATTTGGGCCCAAAGTGCTCTAAAAATTCAGTGACCTCCTAGATTAGCTACTCTTCACACTTTTTCAAACCCTTCATAGATCAGCCAAAACATAACCAATTTTGATGAAACGAAAGGAAAACTTGACTTTCTTTCATGCCTTGGACTCAACTATGAGGTCCTTGAAACCCAAAAATGCACCCAACAAAATATTCAAGCAAACATTAAACCCTTAGATTTGGGAAGGAATTTGTAACACTGGAGTTCTAATACCATATGGGAGTTAATGGTGACTCCCCAACACCCCAGGAATAGTTTCTAGCCAAAATATCTTCCACAAGAGAGAAAATGGCAAGGAAGCTTGCTTCAACAATGCAATATTGAATAATGGTTGAATATACAAATGTACATGAGATGCCTTGCTTATAAAGGCAAGGTAGAGAGATAGGATTAGACAAGATCATAAAAAAATTCTTAATCCTATACAATGTGACAACTAACTCATAACAACCTAGGATAAGATAAAGTCTAGACATGACAAAGTAAGACTTCTAGAAGCAATATTTTATCCTAGGTGAACTTAACATGTGAATATTTCCCCTAATTACCTAGTGAATGAGTTAGCTAAGTACAACACATTAATTCACACCAACATAAAACTACATACTTTCTAAGTTTTTCAAGTGACTTCAAAAATCATTATAAAATCTTTTAAAAAATACATCAAAATTTTCTAAAAGTGGTGGTTATATCTAAACAACAAAAATAAGAATATGAAGCTAAGATTTTAATGTGTAATATTTCGATTGTAATTCTAAATTATTCCTATGAACGAGATGTCCCATCCAACATATTTCCTATGCATGGCATTGAGTCCCATAAATGAAATATATACTATGAATATAGGGACTCTCCAACTTTTACTTGAGAACATGAGGAGGTTAGAATGAAACATAATAGGCATTCCATTACAAATGTCTAATTCTCACTTATTTTATGACACTTGTTACATTCATTGTATCTACTTTTCATTTCAAATCTATTTTTTGCATGATACTAGTTAAATGATTATGATAGTTTATTTAATTTTTTACATGAATCTTAAAGATATTTTATCATTGTTATGAATTATGTTGTTGATACATAATTAGTTATGAGTTTTCATGGAGTTAGTTAATTGATTGAAAATGGATTCTATTAAATGGTGATTGTTTGTCATTAAAAGATAAAGGTTAGGTCTATGATCCTATATAGAACAACATCAAAAAATAAGCCAAAAAGCTAGTAGAACCATCCACAAAACAACAATGATAAAATTGGATAGCTAGTCCAAAGTTTAAACCATATCTAAGTCCACAATAAACCAAGAAATGACAAAAATAAACAGTTCAACACATCATAAAAATAGAAAATAATGCTAAACAAGGTGGAATGTGCACCTAGTATAGGATAGGCATGCAGGCCCCAAAATAAGTAACAAAAATCTAACTAATCCTTTTTATTTTTTATCATGTTCCATTTCTTAGCTAGCATTTCCAATTCATTAGTCCATGTGTCCTCTCCATCTCCAACATTATTGTCCATTGGCTTATCCTCATCCTCAAAAGGTGTCATCCTTTGTTTTCTCTTTCTAAATTTGGACTGACTAGTCACCATCCCAAAAATAGCTTTACCCATTATACCGTAGGTGATTGAAATTAGCTTGCTAAAGGAACTATTCATTGTATTGATTTTGTCTTGTAAAGAGTTAATCAATTCCTTTTCTTGTTGGGGATTCTTGTCGACCATATCCCCCTCTTCCTTGGGACTAGCCATGACTTGTACATTTTCATCATTTTATTTTTCATTCTTCCCTTCATCATTTTCTTCATCTTACCTAGAGTCTTTGACCACCTCCTATTCACAGTTGTTCTCCTCTTCATCCTCCTCAGAATAGGAAATATCTTCTTCCAATTCCTCTCTTAAACCCACCTCTAATTATTTTCCACTCAAATCTGAGGACTCATCTTGCACAAGGATATATTCCTCATCCAAGGGGTCTTCTTCCTATTCCTCAAAGGATAACATTTTACCTCTAGCATTGTAACTATCCAATCTAGAAAATCTTCTTTCCCCCTTACTGTTGCTAGAGTCCTCAGCATTCCCTTCTTCTCCTTCATCTTGTATCTCTATAGTAACATTTTTAGGAGTTATTAATTCTTAAAATTCATTTTCTTTATTTTTAGAGCTATATGATTTCACCAAAGCCTTCTTAGGTTGAATTTTTTGACAAGGAGGATCTTCCCCTACAAAAAATATTCTAGATGATAAGGTTTTAGCCTTAGCATTCTAAAGCTTCATGGGAAGGGAAGCCTATTACTTTTCATATGGTGGTTCATAAGAGGTTGAATATGAAGGGGAAACCTCTTTTATCACTATTATATGTTTAGGGGTAGCCAACTTAGGCTTCTTGCTTGAACTAGGGAGTTATTCTCTAATAAGTAGGGCTAGTCATTAAGGGGTTTAATTTGTAGGGGTTTCACAAAATTATCTAGGCCCGACAAGGGAGTAAGGGTGAAAACATAATTATACAACCTTTGAATCAAATCCTAATGGAGGGGAGTGGAGGTCCCTTTTCCTTGCATTGTTGTAGAGAAGTATACAAAAAATAGGGAATAGTAATTCACTCATTTCTCCTTATGTGGTTTAAAAAATGAAAGTGATAACCATGCATTTTGGTATATCTACCTTCTAAAGTGAAGTATTTCATGATATGGACTCTTACTAGGCCATAAGGAGTAGGAAGTTTCTCCATATCATAAATGTTCTAGCATCTCTTCAACTACTCTTCACCATCCAGAAAGTTATTGATAAAATGTTGATAGTTTCCATTGCTAACTTTGGAAACTTTGAGCCACCAACACTCTAAACCTGTGGGTTCAACAATAAGATTATGGGTAACAACAAAGCTAATGCTACCAATCTTGACTTTATTCTCCTGCCATGAATGGTTAAATTAAAAATCCAAGTCATCGTTGTAGCCTTTCATCATTGGGAAGAAAGAGGACATTCCCACCTCCTCAACAATTTGTAGAGTTACAAATTTTGTCTTAAAGGGACACACGATAACATGGCTCTGATTATTTTTGGGTCTACCCATATCCACTTTGCAACCTTGTTCTTGTAAATTAGTGGCAACAACCTCGACCCTACTCTTCCATATGTAGACACCCAAATAGAAATTAGAGTCTTTCCTATTTCTAGAAAACTTATGAACATAAAAAATCCTCACATCCCAAATTAAAAATCATTGAAAATAATCTTCCTTGTTCTCGAAGGCCCATTGCTTAATTTGTACATCAAGATTCAAGATTGGTTGAATCTTCAGTCATGTCATTTTGATTTTTACACATGATCCATAGCTCATGTAAAGTAACCACCCCCCGAGCCAATATAATAAATAATTTAAGTTAAATTTGTCATCTAAGGTCTTAAGGATATGACACCAATCTGTAGCTATCACATAAATCTTTTTGAAGGCCTACTTATAATTATTTCAATAATTAGTGAGGATAAAATAATTAATAAAAAATGTTTTAACTTATCATTACCATTATGCTTTGTCAAATCAAAGCCCTCCCCACCTTTAATATAGATTAACTTGGAATAACTATTCCTTGAGATATTATATTTTATGTCCTTTTTCTTTTCAATGTAATCCTTTTCATTAATTATCTCCTCCATTGAATTATTATAAAAACACCCTTATTCTTTTCAAGCTTGTCCTTGTTGCCCAACACATAATCTTGTCAAAAATAGCATGTGAGGAAAAAAAGGACCATGTGGCCTAAGAGCTTACACTAGCTAATTTGGGGAGGGCCACCCATTCGAGTCTCATTCCAATTCTTCATTTGGCACATTTTCATTAAATAAGATGATTCAAAATTCAAAAAAGGGCATCAAATAAAAGCCTTATCAAAAGAGGCAACTAGAGCTAAGGCCTCAAGAAACTGGATAATCGTTACCTTCATTACTCTTTTGAAAATGGAACTTCTCATTGTCAATTCAAAGTTGATCATTAGAGACAGTTGCTTTAATTTGCAAAGGAAGGTTCCTAAAGTTCCAAATATTTCATTCAAAATAGGATAATCTAACATTAGAGGTAGCATTTGATTCCTTATTCCCCTATCTTAAAGTACATTGCACCAATAATTGATCCAAAGAATTGATAATCCTCTTTGAGTTCTTGATCAAACTCTTAATCTTCTAGGGGGTTCAACATTACCTTTTAGAGCTTCAACAATCAACTTTGAATCCCCTTCAATTATTAAATTTTTTAACCCTAATTATTTGGCCCTCTTCAAACCCCACCATATAGTAGTGGCTTCAACCTCATTGCTAGTAGAAATCCCTAAACCTTTTACATATCCTTCCATACATCTACCTTTATAGTCCCTAAAGAATCCTGATTCAAAAAATCCTTGGTTTCCTTTTCAGAAGCCATTGATGTTTAACTTAATCCAACCTCCAAGGGGAGGTGTCCAAATAGTCAACCTTTTTCTTATAATATTTGTCCAATTAATTCTAGTCAAATCTTGTTTAATTCCCCATAATTATTTTATTCTTAGATCTTTATATGTTGATGTTACTTTAGAAATGCCAAATCTTATGGAATTAATATTTTCCTAATTTTTTTGTTTCATTCAACTAAAAAATTTCATGCTACTTCTCTATTGATCCCTAAATACCTTATTGTTAGCCAATAGGATATTTTGTTTGAAGTTTCTGCCAGGATTTTCATCAGCCCATTTGTGAATTGGATTTTCCGGTAATGGGGATGTAACCGACTAGTGGGGAGTTCACCGGGATTTTTTGTGGTGACGTGCACCCTCACAAATATGTGGGTTGGTGGTGGTGGAGGTGATGTCCTCAAAACATAGAAGGTTAATGGTAAGTGTTTGCTTGCCCGAGCGTTAATGCATTCTATGGTTGTTGTACGATGGGGGCATATGAAGTAAATGTAGTATTGAATGTAGTAGTGTCAGAAAGTATATTTTGATAAGTTGCATTGTCCAAACAGCCATAGTGGTGTTGGTTTCATAGTAGACGATTGTAAAAATCATTGCCTTTGGCTCCGTCGGTAGTTTGATACCAAACTGCTTAGAAATCGTCTTATGCCAAATTCAAAAATTTTGTTCTCTAGAATTTGTAAGTCATTTTACATGGGTAGTTTACATAGGTTGTTAATTTATTGTCCATGTCTTCTTGTTAAATGTTTGTATCTTTGGCGCTATACTAATTGTAAAGATTTGAAAGAGATTATCATTTTGTATGGTGGAGGAATTGTAGTTAAATGTTCTTTATTTTGTTAAAAAATATGGTTAAGGTTATTAATTTTTTTTCGTTGGTTTATGGTTTTGGTTATCTATGTGTATCTTTGGTGTTGCAGCCATTACGATAGGAGCAATTTTTATTAAGTTGCACTCTCAAAACAACCATTGTGGTGTTGGTTTCATAGTAGACTATTATAAAAATCATTTCTTTTGGCTTTGTCGATGGTTTCATAGTAGACTATTGTAAAAAATGTTTTCTTTGGCTCTACCATTGGTTTGATAGCAGACTATTTGCAAATTGTTTTATGCCAAATTGAAAATGATTGTTCTCTGAAATCTGTAAGTCATTTTACATGGGTAGTTTGCATAGATGGTTAATTTATTGTTGATGTCTTCTTTTTATATGTTTGTATCTTTAGCATTATGCTCATTTTGGAGATTTAAAAGAGATTACCATTCTATATGGATGGAGAAATTGCACTTAAATCTTCTTTCTTTCATCAAAAAATATGGTTAGGGTTAGTAATATGTTCGTTGTTGGTCTATTGTTTTACTTATATGTGTGTATCTTTGGCGTTGTAGCCATTACCATGGGAGAAATTGTAGTTATCTATGTATAGGGTTTAGGGTTCTATGAAAGCATTAACATATTGGAGATAAAATTACTTTGGTGGTTGTTCATTGTTATTCTAATAGGTATTTTACAGTTTGTCTATTTGTGTGTAATATTTAGTGTGAGGTGATGTAGCTCAAATTTTCAATGAAGCTAATGGGGTTATACTAATTTTTACATGGGTGTCTTGCATAGATGATAAATGTATTGTTAATGTCTTCTTGTTTTATGTTTCTATCTCTGGCCTTATACCTATTTTGGAGACTTCAAAGAGATTATCACTCTTTGTAGGTGGAGAAATTGCAGTTAAATCTTCTTTCTTTCCTCAGAAAAAATATGGTTAGGGTTACTAATTTTTGGCTATTGAGTGTTATTCTAATACCTCTTTTACAATTTCTCTAGTTTTCTATAATATTTAGTGCCAACTGATGTAGCTAGAATTTTCAATGAAGTGTGTGGGGTTGTACTCATTTTGCATAGATTATTGCTACGTATTGGGTTTAGGAGCTCTATTTAATGTGGCTTTGGGGAAACTGTAGTTAAACATTCTTTCTATCATCATAAAAATATGGTTGGGGTTAGTAACTTTTGTGGCCCTTGTTTGTTGTTTTTAGTTATAGATGTGCATCTTTGGCTTTATACCCATTACTATAGGAGCAATTGTAGTTTAATCTGCTTTCTCTTGTTGTTGGTCTATTGTTCTGGTTATTTGTGTGTATCCTTGGCATTGTAGCCACTACCATAGGAGGAATTGTAGTTATTTGTATGTAGGGTTTGGGGTTATATGAAACCATTAACATATTGGAGATAAAATTACTTTGGTGGATATTTAGTGTTATTCTAATAGCTATTTTATAGTTTCTCTATTTGTGTATAATATTTAGTGTCAGGTGTTGTAGCTCAAATTTTCAATGAAGCTTGTCTGGTTATACTAATTTTTACATGGGTGTTTTGCACAAATGATTAATTTATTTTTAATGTCTTCTTGTTATATGTTTCTATCTTTGGTGTTATACCCATTTTTGAGACTTCAAAGAGAATATCTCTTTGTGGATGGAGAAATTATAGTTAAATATTCTTTCTTTCATTAAAAAAATATGGCTAGGGTTACTAATTTTTGGTTTTTGAGTGTTATTCTAATGTGGCTTTAGGGAAATTGTAGCTAAATCTTCTTTCTTTCTTAAAAAAAAATGGTTGGGATCAGTAATTTTTGTGGCCCTTGTTTATTGTTTGTAGTTATGGATCTACATCTTTGGCTTTATACCAATTACCATAGGGGAAATTGTAGTTAAATCTTCTTTCTTTCATCAAAAAATATGGCTATGGTTAGTAAAAAAAATTTCCTTGGGTTATTGTTTTGGTTATCTATGTGCATCTTTGGTGTTATATCTATTAAGATAGTAGTTACATTGTTTGGCATTAAATATTATAGACAAAATATTTATGCAAAATATCCAAATAGGTCTTTCATCGAGTTTTTTTCGTGGTGATGTGGACCCTGGTAATTGTCTAGGCTGGCAGTAGTGGAGCTGGTGTGCTCTATACATGGAATGTGTACTAAATATTATAGATAGAATAGGGAAATTGTAAAAAAGTATTAGGAAAAGACTTAAGAATCATTAGTAGTGTTGGAGCTGCCCCAACCAACAAGCTATGTGTTTGAGGTCCCCAATGGGATTGCCATCAGCCTAGTTGTGAATTATATTTTCTAATGCGGGAGACACACCTGTCAGCAGTGGCTCCATTGGGTTTTTGCTACCACCGTGGGTCTTGGTGATTACGTGGGTTGGTGGTGTTGGTGTGGTGTCTTGCATACACAGAAACTTAATTGTAAGTGTTTGTTGGCTTGAGAGTTAATGTATCCGTCTGTTGTTGTGCATAAGCGGTAGGCACAATAGATGCGGGTAGATGAATTAAAAGGAATATTGAATATTGCAGTGTGGCAGAGTATACTTTGATTAAGTTGCATTGTTGAAAAAACCATTATGGTGTTGGTCTCATAGCATTTTGTATAGGTTATTTCCCTCCTTTATTCTTGGTGTTTTTCCATAATATTCTTCTCTCATTCAACTGTTAGTTATGTCTGCCTCTTAAGTTCTTTTCTAAGATGCCTTACAATTGTTTCATAGATAGCTTGTCTTGCACCAATATGCTTTTTGCTTTTATTTTCCCCTTTACTGTATGAAGTTTCTTATAATAAAGTGTTAATTGTTGTGGCTTTTTCCTTTGTATGGAACATTTTATATGCTTTATATATCAATATGCTTCATGATATTCATTTTTCCCCACCAAAAATGCATTGCATATGCATAGATAGATTTACTAATTAGATGTATGATTTTTTCTTCTTCAATTAAATTAGTTTGGTACATGTTGAATGTTATTCTTTCGAATATCTCTTACTGCTTGAAATGGATCTTTTGACAGTGCAATTTAATCAATATACTTTCTCACACATTTTACAATACATCTATGTTAAAACCCTCCAGCCTACTATCAAAAGTAGCAATAAGCAAAGACTGAAAGGAATGAACAATAAATTAATCATTTATGCCAAAATATGTATGTTAAACATATATATATATATGTATATACATGTAAACATATATATATATATACATTTAAACATATATATATAATATATATATATATATATATATATATATATACATCTATACATATATATACATCTATATACATATATATATATATATATATACATATATATACATGTATATATATATATATATATATATATATATATATATATATATATATATATATATATATATATATATATATATATATCCCGTTCAACTGTTAGTTATGTCTCCTTCTTAAGTGTTTTTATAAGATTCCTTATAACTCTTTCATAGATTGCTTGTCTTGCATGAGTATGTTTTGTGCATTTCTTTTCCCCTTGGCTATTTGAAGTTGCTCATACTAAAGTGTTAATTATTGTGGCTTTTTCCTTTGTGTCAAACATGTTATATGTCTTATATTAATATGCTTCATGATATTCATTTTCCCACACCAAAAATGCATTGCATATTCATAGATACATTTATAAATTACATGTATACTTTGTTTTTTCTTCAATTAAATTAGTTTGGTGGTTTTTAAGTGTTATTCTTTCTAATATCTCTTACTATTTGAAATGGATCTTTCAATAATACAATTTAATCAATATACTTTCTTGCATATTTTGTAGCACATCAGTGTTAAAACCCTCCAACCTGCTATCTAAAGGAACAATAAGTAGAAACCAAAAGGAAAAAACAATAAATTAATCATTTATGCAAAAACACCCATGTCAAATATACGCATATATATACATGTAAACATATACACATATATATATATACATGTATAAATATATACGTATATATATATATATGTATGTATATATATATACATGTATACATATACATACATTTCTTAAGCGTTTTTCTAAGATGCCTAACAACTCTTTCATAGATTACTTGTCTTGCACCAATATATTTTGTGCATTTCTTTTCACCTTGGTTGTTTGAAGCTGCTCATACTAAAGTGTTAATTGTTGTGGTTTTTTCCTTTGTTTCAAACATGTTATATGTCTTATATTAATATGCTTCATGGTATTCATTTTCCTACCCCAAAAATGTATTGCATATGCATAGATACATTTACTAATTAGATGTATATTTTTTTTTCTCTTCAATTAAATTAGTTTGGTGGATGTTAAGTGTTATTCTTTCTAATATCTCTTGCTATTTGAAATGGCTCTTTCGACAATGCAATTTAATCAATATACTTTCTTGCACATTTTGTAGCACATCAGTGTTAAAACCCTTCAACCTGCTATTGAAAGGGACAATAAAAAGAGACTGAAAGGCATGAACAATAAATTAATCATTTATGCAAAATACCCATGTAAAACATACACATATATATACATGTAAAAATATAGACATATATATACATCTATACATATATACTTATATATACATGTATACATATGCATACATATATACACATATACATATGCATACATATATACATATAAATATATACATACACACATGTATACACGTGTATATATATGAAATTAGTTTGGTGGTTGTTACATAGTAAATGTCTTTTTAATATCTCTTTTATACTTTTGCTATTTATCTATAATATTTAGTGCCAAATAATGTATCTTGAATTTTGACACAAGTGAACTATTATATAAATTGGTTCAAGTATGGTATAATTTTATGTATGTCCTAGTTTTATATTTATTAGACCTAGAAGCACATCTATATTTGTTTTTTCACTAAACAAGTGCAATGAAGGAAAATGCACATCATCATAGTACATGGATAGAACGATTAAGAAAAACATATTTTTATGTGTTTGAAAAGATCAATGCATGTCTAATTTCACATCTATATCCTTTACTAGCACTATCTATATGTGTATACACCTAAAGGCGAATAGAACTAGAAACACAAATAGCAAAGCATATGTGGTGTGTCTTTCTATTTGTAGTACCCCTCCATTTATGCTTATGTTTTTGTTTGCATGTTTTCACACTATTAGACTTTGGTACTTGTTGATGGTGTTTTTATGCACTTCTCAACACAGGCAGTGCATAGACGCACTACCTCTCTTGAAAGACAATCTCCTACAATCGAATTGCAGAACACTATCCCAAGGTCTCTCGGGTGTCAGGTCATGACAGTGCTCAGATACCTCAGTAGTTTGATGTGATTTGCTAGAATCACAAGGCGGTCTTACAGAAAATAAAAAGTGTGGACATAAAGCATGAAGTTGGATTTTGGAATGGAGTTCTTAGGATAAAGGCAATTATACTTTGGCTGTAGGTTCAAACAGCAATCTTGGACTCCATTTAGTTGTTGGATTTGGCTTTACAATGTGCAATGAACCTTGGTATAGGTCAGCTACTAAAAAAAGAAAAAAAAGGGCGAAGGAGGGGAAAAGTTACTAAGTCTGAAGCTTGTAATGAATAGTGACAATGGAGTTCCTGCAATGGAAAATTCCTCAAAACAATATCCCACTTAACCAGGGATTTCACAGTATCATGGAAATTGTGCTATCTTCTAAGGGCTGCAGATGTTTCATCCCTCATTCACCACATGCATGCATGAATCAAAGATAAAGATTTAGGGCAGCTTTACAATCAAGTCCAAGCTAACTTTGCACAACTATCTACCTTCAGCAAATAGCAAAAAGTATGGACTAAGGGATCATCAACAAAGTAGGAATTTTCACAATCACCCAACAGCATTCCTAAAATTTATCCAAATAAAATAAATAGCTAACTAAACAGCCATGAGATCTAAGCTAAACATGTAATATTGGAGAATGAATCATGTCACATGGGAGAAACCAAGAAAATACACCAAGTCAATGATATTTCTTATAAATTTCAGCACCATGTCTTTACAACAACTCAACTCTCCCTTTTGCAAATGAGGGAGTGCTCTATTTATAGTTTTTCAAAAGTTAAATGAATGGTCAAGATTCACTACAATTGTGTGGCGAAGATTCATTACAAAATAGGGTTTCACCTACCCCCAAATAGCTTTACAATTTAAAAACATTTTTTGTCTCTTTCCCTATTTCGTCATCTAGTGGATGGCACTATTGCTCTTTCGTCCTGTAGCTAATTGTTGATTCCTTGGCTGTAGCTACTCTTCAGGGAGGTCTTCTTTCTTGGTTGGGCTATCCTCTTGTTCCTCGGAAGCTGCATGTTCTATGTACTTGAGGATGAAGGCCTGGAGCTTGTCGATTTCGAGGATCTCGCATCATAACACCTGGTAGCTCCATTCCTTAGTGTTCTCTTCCAGATTTTTCCAATCTTCATCATACTTCGAACCTTGGTCTCTAAATAGCTCTGATCGATCGAAGGCGCGGGCAGCAAAACTCAGGAATTCTATTGTGATATCTCTGGCTGTCCCGTCCTTCATCTTCTCCTCGAAGTATGGCTTGATCTTTTCGGCATCCATTTGTACTGTGGGCATATCATAGCCCGTCATCAGCTCAAGGTATTGGGCGCATTCTACCCTGATTTCCTTGATCCACTCGATATCTGGATCCACTCTGCTTAGGATTTGCTCTAACCTTTCCTTTCGGTTATTGAGGTCTCTGCGCCACACATCCACTGGCCAGTGATCTTCCGTCTTCAACTCTAGCTTCTCTTCCCACGTGTCCTCAGGCATCTAAAGGATGGCTTCAATTCTTGGGAAGGTGGAGTAATATATTGCAGGTAACTTGGTGCAGAGCCTCTTTGTGCTCTCCAGGGACTGGATCAGGTCCAAGAACTTATTGGCTGTCCGCACAGCCCTGCTGATTCCCATGTTTCTAACATATGTGACCTGTCGGAACCAATCCTCAGTGGTCTTCTCTAAGTTCTTCCTCCTCTCCATCTTGTCAATTTTTTCTTTGGAGAGCAACTACGGTGCGGCTGTGGAGGTGGTGGGCAGGTCGTCCACTGAGGACCATTGCTGTATGTAGTCGGTCAGGGCAGCAATTTGCGCTTTGAGCTCATCCTTGGATACCTTATCCTACTTGATCAGGTGCACCACTGTGGCCACCGACTCCTCCAGGTGTTCAACCTTCTGCTCCCTAGTTGCTGTCCCCAAGTCAATGGTGGAGATGTTGTAACTTACCCCTGCCTGGCCAATAGTCGGCATTGCTATTTGTGCCGCTCGGGAACTGAAAGCATCCATGGTTATCTTGGATTGGACCTTAGGTTTCTTCTCCTTCTTTGTTGTGGTCAGGGATTGAGCCAAGATGGCTTCCAATCTTGCCCTTGGGTCTTTCAGCACTGGGGTTGTCTTTTCAAGCTGTTTCTCCAACTAGTCGGGCATGGCGGATTTATCCTTGGGTGCATCATGGTTTCCCTCACCCTTCTCCGTCAAAGGTAAGACCTCTGCCTCTTTCCCCTTTTGGGGTTCTCCCTTTTCTTTGGTAGCTTCCTCCTCCTTGTCGGAGTCTTGAATGAATACAAGGAACTTGACGGGAAACTTGGTGGACAATTGCTGGGCGGGACATCCTTCTTTCGCTGTCTCTTCTTCTTTCCTCTCTTCAGCTACCTTGGCCTCAGGGCTCTTTACAACATGGGTCTCAGCCTTGGATAAATCTTTTTGCAGCTACTCCTCCGGTGGCTGCCTCTCTTCACCAGGTGGTGATCTTTCCGCCTCCTCCCCAACATCTTTTGGCTGCTGAGCTGACTCCTCCTCAACGTCCTCATCGAAATTTTGGATAATTTCTTTGGCACCTGAGCCATCCTCTTCATCCCCGCCCTCAGAAGAGCCCGTCTCCTCCTCCTCATAAACCACCCTGTCGATGGTTCGGTACTCGTAATCAGGGTGCTCGTGATATTCATCAGCCTCCTCCTCAATAGGCCTCGAGGCTTCCTGCTCTTGCTCCTCCAACTCTTTTGAAATCTACATTGTGGCCTCCATCGCTGGTGGCCCTGTTGGCGGTTGTGAAGACTGAGCTGTTGCGAGGGCTTGGGCGAAGGCTGCTTAGACAGCGGGGTCCATTAGGATCTGTGAGAGCTTAGGGGGAAGACTCTGCATGTGCCTTGCAAGGGCCTCGGGCATAGTGGCAAGGGGAACAGGCGATGCTATTGTTGCCAAAGGGAGTGATGTAATGGGTGACATAGCAACAGAAGAAGAAGGGGGAGTGGTCATGCCAGAAGAGGAGTCGACGTCAATTATTGATCCGGCCGGGGGTGAGGGAGCAAGATGGATAGAAATGTCCACTGCTGGCGGGGAAGCGGCAACTGTGGCAAGAGAGGTGGGTGGCATGGGAGGGGCAGGAAGAAGCAAGGTAGGCTACAATTCTGTCATAGCCACTGTCTGCTTGAGCCTTTTGGGAGATGAGCCTCCTGTTTCTTTCGTTGCTTGCTCTTTGGGGTCCACAGACTGTGCGGTCTCTGTTCCCTTTCTCTTCTGAGCCTGGTGACAGGGGAGACTTGGAAGTCTCACCAGCTGACGTGGTGGTGGCAACATCCTCAGTGGCACTTGGCTCACTCTTGAGTGCCTCATATGTTATGACTACTCCTTGTCGCTTCAGTTGCGCCACCTGCCCATCGACCCACTCCTTAGTGCAAGTTATGATTGGCTGGGTGATAGTATCTAGGTCATTGACCTCTTGCTCATCCTAGTCTATCGATGGTATGGGCAGGTTGGCAATCACAGGGTACCTCGGGTGCATTATCGTGGACTCGTCCTCCTCGAGCTGGTCCGGTACCGGGAACGGTTACACTCTTATTAGGAACTGTACGGTCATGTGCATGTAGTGTCTTGCGCGGACCTCCTTGTCATTTTGGTAGTCAGCCCAGATGTCTTCAATGTGGTATTGGTGGGCGTATGCCGGTCCCAGTGCCTTCCTTACATGACCGTGTGGATCCATCCATGGGTGTACTGTGTACTAGTCAAAATTATATTCCTTGAGTTCCTTCTCAGAATTGCTGGCACATTGGGATGTCTGCAATCAATACAAACCCTGGCCGAGGGTCATGGGATAGGGGATCCTTGCTACATGCTTATTGCTGAAGACTGTTTGGATGTGTTGGAGCTGTCGGGAGAGCTCCAGGAGAATGATCCTGTCATTTGGATACCTCGGCAATCTGTTTGGCCGCTCCGTGAAACCCTGGGCCCAAATGTAGGTAAACTTAGGGAACTGGATAAATAGGAAGGCATATTACTTCAGGAGCGCCCTAGCACTGTGGGAGACCCTCCTCTCAAAGTCTCCAACGATTAATCTAATGATGTGGCCAATGAAGGCATCATTGACCCGGTAGTACTCCTTCTTGAAGTTGCGGTATTGGAGTTGAGGGTACTTATCAAACGGTTTGAGCCCTCTCTTGTGTCTCTCATCTGGTGCCACAAATAACCCATTGTATTTCCTTTGACCTACCAGGGAGTACACCAGGTAGGAGGTCATATAGAATTTGGATCTTTTCTTGATGTTGACAAACTACTCATGGAAGCAGTTGCTAATGATACCTCCCCAATCGAATAAGACCTTAATGTTCACATCCTCATTCCCCCACAGGATTTGCTCAATGTAATAGGCTATCCACTCTTGGAAGTAGGCGACTGCTGGGAGACCCATGACCCTGCTCAACATGGTCACCAGGTCGTGATAGTCTTCGTGAAAATCGCTACGGAACAGTTTGTGGGGAACCTTCGCAGTGCTACCCCACTTCTCCTTAAGCCAAAGGAGGTTGATTGATTTCTTGCACCCTAACGGATTGGCATCCCATGCCGCTTGGCACTGTTCCAAAGTGGGGACCTCCATATGTGGGAACGTGAGGATGTGAAATGTTTTGGTAATCCCTTCTGGTGACATATCCGCGAGGATGTTTCCCTCTTTGTCCATGATTGTTCTAGTGTCCACTTGGTAGGCTTCTCGGCAAGCCATTACTAGTTTGGGTGCTATGAGAGAGGGAGGAAAACCGGCAGCCTCAGCGATTCCACTCTGCCTTATTAGTCTGGCATTCTTTGTTGTAGGGTTGACCTTGACCCTCTAAGTGAACTCATCTATGTCCACCTGGCCAATGTGAGTACCTGAGATTTCTTTCTAGTCGGTCGAGACCTTCGACTGGAGTGGCTCACTCTAGAACTGAAACTTCATCTGATCTTTATCTTCTTTTCCCTGAGGGGTCTTTCCTAATTTCTTGCCCTTACCCTTTTCGGCGGAGGCCCCTGAAGTTCCTGCAGCTGATTCCATATATCCTGCAAGCAAGGGCAAAGTCAGCACAATAAAATATTAAATCATTCACGTTAGTCCATATTGTTAGCATAACATCTAAATAATCTATCAAGTATGCCATAAATTTTATCCTTAGATGTTATTGACCTTCGTTTGAGGGCATTTGGACAATTCGGGCCCGGAGGGCCGAACTTCCCTGGCAGGAATGCTGTCTGAAAGGGAGAACGCAACGAAAAGCTCTCGAAGACCCTCCTTGGCCAAATTTCAATGTTTCGAAAGGCTCATGATGGAGAACAGCATGATTTAGGACGTGGGTCGAAGTCAAATTCTAGATTTGAGCTTGTTTAGATGGACTAAAGGGGCATCAGAGCTTTCAGGCCGGGAAGCTGTCAGGAGACGACTACTGACAATGGCAAATAGACAACAGAAATCCGGAGGTGGAAGTCCAAGGACCGAGACCCGAAGCGCCAAAAGGTAGTCGTCGAGTGCATTGTTTAGGTTTGGCGGTCATTTGGCCAGGCAGGGCCCGGCGGCCGGGGTGCCGGGATGCGTCGGCCGCTGGAAGATTTTCACCGATTTCGGGTGACGGCGGTGGCGATCGGGATCCCAGCACCCGAGGTGTGGGAGGCCGGGAGGGGTCTGCCGTGGAGGATGGTGGAACCGTCATGAGTTCCAGGAGCGGAACTCCCGACGAACGGGCCCAAGAGGTCTCACAGTAGCGAAGGGTTAGGTGCAGTCAGACGGCAATGGAGGCATGGGGCCCGGCATCCGGGCGGACAGGGCGAAAATGCCGGCAGCAGGGGATGCACCGACTTCCGCAGATGGAAGTCCATTAGCCGGGGCCTGGAGACGCGAAAGCACCTGCTTCAAAAGAAGACAGCGACGGCGAAGAGGCGTGCGAGGTTCGGGGACCGGGAAGTAGATGGGACCTTACCGAAAGGTCTCGCCATTCCAAAACAGTGGGAAATCAGGCACGGAGGCCCAACATCCGGGGCCCGAAGGTGACGAGGATGATGGGTCGATACAATCTGCCAAGGGTTCAATAAGCTGACGCATCAGCGGAGCTTGAGGAGTGGGACGTCAGGCGTCGTTCGCAGCTCGATAAGGCGAACCTCCGGCGGAACTCCGGAGAAGGAACTCCAGGGTCCCAGGCCCGGAAGTAGCAAAGGACGCGGATCGGGTTTAGAGTTCGACAGTAAAGCAGAGACCGGGATCCGGTCGTGGGAAAGCAAGGCCGCCCGGTAGTTAAAGGGCAGCAAAAATTAAACGAAAGTTTCGAGGAGGAAACCCGACGAAATGGGCCCGAAGAGGAGGTTTGATGCGGGCATGTTTTAAAGTTTGAATTAGACGGCAAAGATGGGGTCCGGACCCAGGGTAACGGATTGCCCTGCGCGAAGAACAGCCGCACGACGAAAAAGTTCCAGATCGGCAGCGAGGGCACATCCACTAGGTTTGCTGTTTCTTAACACATGGGTTATGGGCGCGATTTGGCATTCTTTGATTTTATACCACTATAATTAATTGTTTAATTATTTAAATCCTTCAAAATGATGAAAAAAGATGGGAGGGCAAACGGGGATGGCTTACCTCGAATATGCAGAACGGGAAGGTGTAGGATCCACCGGGGGTCGACGAAGTGAAGTTGATGCCGAGGATCGCGACACAAATGAAGGCAGGGGACTTTAGTTGACAGCTTGCACAATTCGCTCCAATTCGGACAATAAAAATGACATTAGCGAGTTGGGCATTTTATACCCCAACCGCCATTAATACCTGTATTAATTACTTGTACGGCCGCACGCGAAAGTTGGTGAGGTTTGAATTTAGGTCGGCGGCGGCGGCGGAGACTCCGAGGCCCGGTGACCGGAAGGACATGAGATGACGGTCGCTATAAGGTTTTCGGCAATGATCGGGCGATGGCGGCGGCGAACAGCTCAGGTCCCGGAGCGCGAAAGGTCGGCAAGGATTTGATGTGAGGCTCCCAAGCCGCTTTACAGCAATGGTGAGGAGACTCTTGGGGCCTGAAGGGTGGGAAGCTAGTAGGGTTCCGCCGTGGAGGACGGCATAATCGTCACGGAGTTCCGGAATCAGAACTCCGGTCAGCCGGGCCTGGAAGGTCCCACGGCAAGTAGCGGGCAGGGATAAACTGAACTGGCGGCAAAAACCAAGGCGGGGCCCGAGGGGCAGGCGACCACCGGAGGGCGGCCAACGCAGATGGTGAGCGCGGGACAGAAGTCTGAAAGTAGACTTCCGGCGCCTGAGGCCCGAAGGGGCGGGCGCCGCCCCGGAAATTGCCACCGAATTTTAAACGAAGGATGGCAGGGCGGGCCCTGAGGGGCGGAAAGATGCCCGGGGAATGCCGCAAAGGGCGGAAAATACAACGAGGAAGCCCGAAAAGGGAACCTCAGAGGCCCAGGCCCGGAGGGGCTCAAGGCCGCTCCAGAGCCAAAATGTCAAAGGGAACCCGAGAGGCCCCGGAGGGCAGCAAAAACCAAAAGCGGGGGCATGGTTGATTTATGATGAAACCTTGGAGCAACATCGACCATGCGGGACATCAAAAAAGAGGGGCACGCAAAACGAGGCAGTCCTGAAAGACCTGACGAGGTGAAAAAAAAAGGGTCCCCGTTCCGAACGGGGCGTGTGTGCTAAGGGCACAACAAATGGCGACTCCATTGGAGAACGCTCTAGAGTGTTTTAGGGATAAATATTCATTTAGGACCCAGAATCTCTAGTTTCGCAAACTAGGAGCGGCTTCCAAAGATGAAACCAGGAGAACGAGATCCTTAATTGGGTCAGCTTACAGGACATCTCGAAAGTGTGTGTGAAGTGAGTTAATTCCTTTCTTCGGGATAGTGACCAAAGTTACCAATTCAACTGAGTGAGCTACATAAATTGTCTAACACCAAAAGTAACCTGGACATTGCCTCGCTGCCAGTCAGGCATCCATAGCCCCGACAGAGTTGTCGCTATAATCTCATGGATATTGCTCTACTGTCGGTCGGGCGTCCATAGCCCCGGTAGAGTTATCCGAACACCCATACGGTCATTTATTTCCTTTTTTCAGAGTTTTTTTTCTTCTTTTCTTGCTTTGATATTTCATTTCTCTTTTACTATTTAGTTCGACCGGGTAAGCATTGAAGCCTACAATGGGTTTGAGACTGCCGTGGTCACTGGAGTAGACTTAAGATTTTTCACTCACTAGGGTGTCATAACAACCATAGTATGGTCCTTCAGAATTTATTATCATGTGCTTTGTGCGAGATCCGAGATGTGGGTAAGAAGATCCAGTTAAGAGTCAAGTTCTAAGCAGAGTTTAAACAAGGAAATCATTTGCGGATAGCTTTCAAAGACCGATAATCTAGAGTGATTGTTTAGCCAAAGAACACAAAGAACAAACAGCAAAGTGGGCCACTTGTCGAGCAAGCACGGCCACCGCAGAGGAGCAGGAAACCTCTTTCGAAACAAAACTACTGAGAGGGAGAAAACAAAAAGCGACGCAAACAAAACACGAACAAGCAAGAAAGCAACTACTCTAACCTATGTACAGGTATTTACAATGAAGAGCTCGACGAAGCTCAAGCCTGGAAGTAATGCTTCAGGTGCTGCCCGTTGACTGGCAACGGGACATTCTCACCAATTAAGGTCTTTAGGTAGAAGGCATTATCTCCCAAAATCTCTGCTATTTGAAAGGGGCCAAGCCAAAGCTTGTCGAATTTGTTGTGTCCCCCTTTCTTTTCATGGGCCTTGTCCCAATATAGGACCAAATCTGCAATCTAAAAGGCCTTGATTTTGGCTCGGCGGTCGAACCATCTCTTAACTACGTCTTGATGTTTGGAAAAATTTTCTATGACACAGTTTCAGACTTCTTCTAAATGCAAGAGCTCAGCCAACCGAGCTTCCCTACGATCTCCTCCCTCATAAAAATCATTGATGAATTAAAGGGTAGGAATCTTCAGATGAATGGGGAAAATAGGTTCCAGGTCATAGACAAGGTGGAACGGGGAATCGCCAAGGGCGGCCTTGTGGCAGGTGCGATCAGCCCAAAGGGCGAAACGGCACTGGGTATTCCAGTCCTTGGGATTCCTATCTAGCAGCTTCTTGATCACAGTAATTAGATTTTTATTTGTGGATTCGGCAAGGCCATTTCCCCGAGGGTAGTAATTGGACAAGAATTTGAGGGTAATCCCATAGTCAAACGCCCAACTAGAAAACTTTAATGAAGTGAATGCAGGTCCATTATTACATACCAAAACATACAGGCAACCAAAATGATTTAAAATAAAATTTCTAAAAAATTAGTAACTACTTCAGTCGTACATTGCTTACATACTATTGCTTCTGTCCATCTAGTACAATAATCAGTAGCGGTAAGAATGTACCTGTGTCCCGCAGATGATGGAGGGCTTACCAGACCAATGAAGTCGAGACCCCATTGCGCAAAAGGCCTTACTTCCAACACGGGCTGCAATGGGATAGCAGCATTCCTCTCCCTAGTGGCAGCAGTCTGGCACGTGTGACATGGATGAACATGACAATGGGCATCTTTGAAGACAGTTAGCCAATAGTACCCTACTCGTAATATTTGATGTGCTGTAGAAGAACCCGAACCATGGCCTGTGCCAAATTTATTTTGAAACTCCTTCAAGACGCGTTCCATTTTTTCCTTGCCAAGGCATCTTAGATAAACGCCTTCATAATTCTTTTTGTAGAGAATGGAACCCTGCAACATGTAACCACTACTTTTCAATCTCAGGGCCCGCTTTTGGACTCCTTGCAGGTGCGGTGGACACTTATGATTCAGCAGATAGTAAACGACATCTTGGTACCATTCTCCTGGGGAGACATCCTTAAGCTGGTACTGTTGGATGGTGAGTTCAGGTCCAGCCTCTGCTGCTGTTTCGATAATTGTATGGGTGAGTGTCTGCCCTCTCACCAATTTCATCGGTTGGATTTCCATATCATACTCTTGTAGCAGGGTGACCCACTTAGCTCTTCGTTCGCCCAATTCATTTTGCATGAGCAGCGTCTTAACTGTTGGGTTGGGGACAATGGCAAACACCTTGTTGCATAGAATGTAGTGTCTAAATTTCTTCACTCCTCTGACGAGAGCGTACGCCTGCTTTTCTATGTTGTGGTAATGCAATTCAGCATCTTTGAGGGGAGCACTCATAAAGGTGATCGGATACTCGTTTCCTTCATTGTCTTTCTAGGTCAACATGCTAGCACAAGAATGTTCTGAAGCAAATGAATAGATGTAGAATGGTTTCAGATAATCCGGGCTAACTAACACAGGTGCCTCAGCAATAGCCCGTTTGATTTCTTCAAAGGATTGTTTAGCATCAGGTGTCCACTCAACTTTAGCGTCTTGTTTGAGCATGGCATTGAGAGGTTTGACAATTTCTGCGAAACCTGTGATGAATTTCCAGACAAAGTTAATCTTTCCAAAGAAAGATTTTAATTCCTTCTTGCTGCCCGGGGGTTGAATCTTAAGTAAGGAATCGATGCGCTCAGGATCAATGGAGATTCCTTATTCTGAAATGATGTGCCCGAGTAGCCTGCCTTTAGTCACTCCAAAAATGCACTTCTTGGGGTTTAGGGAAACCCCAAACTCCTTGCATCTCTGAAATACTTTGCATAAGTCAGAGACGTGATCGCCCCACTTCTTGGAAAATATGGTCAAATCATCCATGTAGATGATTATGCACTCTCCAATTAGGTTTTTGAAGGTGATATCTATGGCGCGTTGGAAAGTGGCGCCGGCGTTGATGAGCCCGAACGACATCGTTCTGTATGCGAACGTTCCCCACTTAGTAGTGAACGCCGTCTTGTGGAGATCCTTGTATTGCACCATTCCCTGGTTATACCCATAGTATCCATCGAGGAAGGACATCATCTAGGAGTTGTTGACGATTTGCAGCACCTCATCCAGCGAAGGCACTGGATAGTTGTCTTTCTCCGATGCGCAATTTAGATTGCAAAAATCAACGCACAGTCTAATCTCTCCATTCTTTTTCCTAACCAGGACCAAGTTGGCCACCCACATGGAGTTCTTGACAAGAAAAATGATTCTTGCTGAAAGCAGCTTTTGCACCTCCTTATAAACAACAGGTTCTAGCAAGGCGTTAATAGGGCGCTGCCGCTAGTGGAATGGTCTCACTTCCACCTTGAGAGGGATGGTGTGTGTAATGATAGAGGTGTCATATATTTTTAAATCTTGGTAGCTCCATGCCACCACATCATGGTATCTTTGCAATGCATCTGTGATTCCCTTCCTTTCCTCAGGCGTGCACACTTTGCCAATAAAAATATTTTTGGTCTCCTCGGCTATCCCAAGGTTGTGAGCGTTACACTGGTTGCTTATAGCCTCCTTTTTTGTTTGCTGACCCTGATCCCTAATCTGATCCAAATCAAATACGCGTTCCAACTGAACCATGCCTATGGGAATCGTGTTGGTTTTGAGGTTGATGACCCCCTCTATGTCTAATTCAGCCTCTTGTAAATCAGTTTCATCGATTATTTCAGCTACAAAGACATCAAAACTCGTGATAAACTGGAGGATATGCTTGTCCTCATTGAAGACTTGCAAATAGGTAACATTAGCTGGGACTGATGGCGTAGATGTTAGCTCAATAGTGAATTTTTTGAGCCCAGACAAAGAGAGGGGTTGTAGAGTGTTGGCTGCTTGAGCCAAGGCATCAGTTGTGCGATTTTGAGTACGGGGAATCAATTATATGTTGAATGCATCTAAGCCCTCTAGGAGATCCCAAACCCTGTGCCTGTAATTCGTGAGCCTCCGATCATGGCAGGAGTACAACTTTCTGACTTGTTTAACCACGAGCGCGGAATCCCTGAAGACTTGCAACACTTTTATATTTTTCTTCAAGGCCATAAGAAGGTCAAGGACTAAGGCCTCATATTCTGCTACGTTATTGGTGCAATAAAACTGTAATCGGTGGGCAGCAAGAAATGTCTTACCTGTGGGACTAATGAGTTCGAATCCAGCTCCAGCTCCTTGCCTTGATTTTGATCCATCAAAACAGAGCGTCCAGCATGCGGAGGATTCCTTGTCTTCAGGTCTGATTGAACTTTTGTTCCCTTTCGGCTGGACGGCGGGCCCTGTGATCTTAGGGGGGCTTTTTGGTTCGGGGCAATGATCAACAGGCAGTTCCGCTGGTGTCTCCTTTGGCATTTCTATTTGGGGGGCAGCCGATTTTCTAACATTCACCACTGCTGCTTGACATAAGCAATAGTCAAACTCGGAGTGGGCAGCATTGTGAACCCTACACCAGTTTGGCAATAAGAGATCCTGGAAATCCATTCGAGCTCCTATACTAAGCTGATCCCTTGCGCATTTTTCCATGAACTCTTGGAATCCATCGAGTAGTCCCCAGTTGTCATCTTTATCCGGCTCATCATCAACTTCTGCAACATTTCTGTATCTGTGGGCATTCGTGTAGAACTGGTTAAAGGACTATACAACACCAGCAATACTTCATCTGCACTTTCTTCCTGAGGCCCAACCTCATTTTGGTAGGAAAACGGGTGATAATTCCCTAAATCAGTTTCGGCAAACAACACCTCGCTGAGATTATTGTATTCCGTGATCATATACTTTATACGGGGTTCACGGTCGATACGGATATGATTTGGTAGCCCCTTCCATGGTAGCCACATGTGAGAAAGGTCAGTGGCAGTGTACCCATTCAGCGCCTTAGTGAACTCCCTTCCCAAAATAATTCCATAGGCATCGGGAATGTCGGCCACTTGGATGTCGATGACCTGTTCTATCCGTGGGTCTATAGCAATCTGCATCGGGATGCGATTTATTTCACCCACAATGTTAATATATGTTTTGTCCAGTTGGGTAACCTTTATCTTTGAAGGTGTGGGAGTGATGCCAAAAGTTTCGCATACAGCTAAGGGCATAACATTGGCAGATGCTCCTAAATCAAGCAGGTAGTTATGCAAATTCTTCCCAAAGATCCTAATGGTGGTCAGCAAAAGGGGGAGTTTCCGGTCTCTCTTGGAGGATGCCCATAGGTGTGTCCATTTAAGCTATTTGGCTTTTATTCCTATCACTAGTTGTATTCTTGGCTTGCTTAAATTGCTGGTCCTTAAAAAATTGCCTATTCGCCCTTTCTAGCTCTTTTTCAACTTGCTTACTTACTGACTAATCCACGGGAACATCCCTCCTTTTCTAGGCATTATCCTATATTTCCAATTTTTTTCTAGGCTCCTCAAAGGTTACTCTCTTAGCTGAGGTTTCTTGTGTCGTACTAGAGGCTGGAGTCCCATTAAGAACTCGAAAGAAAGTGTGCCTTACGGCAGGAACCTTGAGTAATTCGAAGGCTGACAAACTGATTTTTACCTTCTTGAATTCTTCTGCCACATATTCACCCATTTGCTCGATTTCGGAGTTAAAAGCTTGGCCTATAGCAGAACTAGGGGTTTGGACCTTCGCTTGCCCAGACGGATTTTGAGGTTGGCCCTAAGGCTGGTTTTGAGAGTGGTTCTTGTTGAGGTACTGGGCGGGTATGTGAGGAAGCCCAGGGCTATTGCTAGCATTTGGATCAGGCAGAGTAGCGAATTATTTGGTGGGGTAGAAGTCATGAAGGGTCCGCCTGCTTACCTATTCCTAAGGAAGTAAGGACTCGACCGTTGATGGAATATGTGGACCTCATCCACAAATAGTTCTTTTTCATCTACCGGACCATTATCTACTGAATCGAAAAGTTGAGCCAAAGTTTGTTCATTACTTACCTCTTGCGCTATCTCATCCTCAATGGGAGTAGGCTCGACTTTGGGCTCATTGCGGTCACCTCGCAGAAACGGTGCCTGATTGACTACCAGATGTGAGGAATCATAAGGCTCAGATGGGATGATGTCCCTGTAGTTGGCATTGTCGACTGCATTTTGTACCTCCACCTGGAAGATTTCAGCAGCCGTCTGGAACTCGGGACAATCTAGCTCAGAATGCCTGCTAGTTTTGTGAAGTCGACACCATCCGGACAAGGCTGCCTCAGCCAGGTACACACCGCTGGATGTTTTGTCATTGCTTTTCGGTTGATCGAATGGCGTAGGGACACCACCATTGTTGGGCCTGGTGTTCCATATGCGATTATGCCTCTGAGAAAGTCTTCTTTCTGCATTCTGATTGGCATTTTTCCCTCTCATAATTCTGCCTGGAGGAGGTGCCTACTTTACGATTATCTCTGCCGTCTCTATTATCTCGGCTGTCCCTGTTGAGATTGGCCTGGAAATTATGCTGGGAGGCCTGCAACTAGTTATTCTGATTCTTTAGATGCATCATCTCCATGGACATTTTCTTGATCATTTCCGTTAGTTCCTCCAACTTGTCCTTCTTAGTTGTGCCTCCAGGCGATAGGGCTGGATTTTGGAGAAAAGCAGGCTGGGCCACCGGCTGATTTTGATAGGTCAGAGGAAAGTCCAATCCTGATAGGTACAATGGCACCTAAGGCTGTTGGGAATACGCCTGCTGTTGCAGAGCAATCTGGGAATAGTTGTACTGCTGCTGGGGCTGCAAATAGGAAGACGCAAGAGGCGCATAGTTCAACGGCTGCCCCGGATGCGGAACCATAGGCAATTGGTGTTCCTGGTTCATAAGGGGGGTTTGATGAGCAAACGCCTGATTAAGCCCCTGAATTTGCATCGGGTGGGTGACAGGCCCCAAAGAGGGCAGCGAGCCAGAGATATTTTGCCCCAAGTCCGCACTAGCAACAACAGCTTCTACATAGGCGGCCAGTAGGGTGGCAGGCAGTGGGCACATCCTTTTCACCAAGGCCGACGTGAGGTTGTCCAATGCCGCGTAGTAGACCGGAAGAGCGGCCGCATCATTATGGATGTATGGATCCTGAAGCCTCATGTAAGCCTGATGGAAGCGATCATTGAAGGAGCCAATAGGTTCGTTGACCTCCCTTCTGATAGACATGAATTGTTGGTAAAGGTCCGAAGGGTTGATGGGGATCTTGTATTTCTACAGGAAGGCATTCTTCATCAAGTTCCATGAGGCAATGGATCCCCTCGTAGGTTGATGTACCAGTAGAAGGCCTCTTCTCTCAATGGATGCGGAAAAAGGCAACATGCAACATCCTCGTGGTCCACTTGCATTTTGGTAATAGCCATCTCGAATATTTTCATATGCTCTTCAACTGTTCTTTGCATATCGCGCGGATGGAACTTCAAACAAAAACCCTCCGGATTCTTGTGCATATCATTGTAGACCGCAAAGTGTATCGGCGAAGGGTTATGCGCTAACCAAGCCATGGGGGGAGGCAGAGGTGGCACTTGCTATTGGAGGATGGGGATTTGGGGCTGTATTGGCAATACGACAACAATCTGGGGCTGCCCTTGAGTTATGGCTACCTGGACAGTGCCTCGGGTTGGAAGGGCCGGGAGAGGAGCAAACCCCTGGCTGCCGGAGGTGGGATGTGCAAATGCTGTTTGAAATGGTTGGGTGGAAGATAAAGGCCAGCCAAATGGAGGTGAGGGTGAAATGGGGGCGGGAGGAATGGAGGAAGAGGAAGAGGCGATGCTACTTCCTTGTGCTTGTTTTGCTCTTGTGGGAGGTTGCAATTCTTCGAATTCTCTCTTGTTTGATGTTGATCGTAGAACCCTCTCAAACCTTTCCGGGGAGAATGATCCAATTCGATCCAGTTTTGTTTTATCCTTTAACTTAGTATCTTCACTATGGCCCTCCTTCTAGCACCAGTTCTGTTGATGGTGTTTTTATGCACTTATCAACACAGGTAGTGCATAGGCGCACTACCTCTCTTGAAATACAATTTCTCACAATCGAATTGCAGAACACTATCCTAAAGTCTCTCAGGTGTTAGGTCATGACAGTGCTCAGATACCTCAGTAGTTTGATGTGATTTGCTGGAATCACAAGGCGGTCTTACAGATAATACAAAGTGTGGACATAAAGCATGAAGTTGGATTTTGGAATGGAGTTCTTAGGATAAAGGCAATTATACTTTGGATGTAGGTTCAAACAACAATCTTGGACTCCATTTAGTTGTTGGATTTGGCTTTACAATGTGCAATGAACCTTGGTATAGGTCAGCTACTAAAAAAAGAAAAAAAAAGGCGAAGGAGGAGAAAAGTTCCTAAGTCTGAAGCTTGCAATGAATAGTGACAATGGAGTTCCTGCAATGGACAATTCCTCAAAACAATATCCCACTTAACCAGGGATTTCACAGTATCATGGAAATTGTGCTATCTTCTAAGGGCTACAGATGTTTCATCCTTCATTCACCACATGCATGCATGAATCAAAGATAAAGATTTAGGGCAGCTTTACAATCAAGTCTAGGCTAACTTTGCACAGCTGTCTACCTTCAGCAAATAGCAAAAAGTATGGACTAAGGGATCATCAACAAAGCAGGAATTTTCACAATAACCCAATAGCATTCCTAAAATTTATCCAAATAAAATAAACAGCTAACTAAACAGCCATGAGATCTAAACTAAACATGTAATATTGGAAAATGAATCATGTCACATGGGAGAAACCAAGAAAATACACCAATTCAATGATATTTCTTATAAATTTCAACACCATATCTTTACAACAACTCAACTCTCCCTTTTGCAAATGAGGGAGTGCTCTATTTATAGTTTTCCAAAAGTTAAATGAATGGCCAAGATTCATTACAATTGTGTGGCGAAGATTCATTACAAAATAGGGTTTCACCTACCCCCCAAATAGATTTACAATTTAAAAACATTTTTTGTCTCTTTCCCTATTTCTACATCTAGTGGATGGCACTATTGCTCTTTCATCCTGTAGCTAATTGATGTTTCCTTAGCTGTAGCTACTCTTCAGGGAGGTCTTCTTCCTTGGCTGGGCTATCTTCTTATTCCTCAGAAGCTGCATGTTCTATGTACTTGAGGATGACGGCCTAGAGCTTGTCGATTTCGAGGATCTCGTATCTTAACGCCTGGTAGCTCCATTCCTTAGCGTTCTCTTCAAGCTTTTTCCAATCCTCGTTATACTTCGAGCCTTGGTCTCTGAATAGCTCTGATCGATCGAAGGCGCAGGTAGCAAAACAAAGGAATTCTGTTGTGATATCTCCGGCTGTCCCGTCCTTCATCTTCTCCTCGAAGTATGGCTTGACCTTTTCGGCATCCATTTGTACTATGGGCATATCATAGCCCGTCATCAGCTCAAGGTATTGGGCGCATTCTGCCCTGATTTCCTTGATCTACTTGATATCTGGATCCACTCTGGTTAGAATTTTTTCTAACCTTTCCTTTCGGTTATCGAGGTCTCTGCGCCACACATCCACTAGCCAATGATCTTCCTTCTTCAGCTCTAGCTTCTCTTCCCACGTGTCCTCAGGCATCTGAAGGATGGCTTCAATTCTTGGGAAGGTGGAGTCGTATATTGTAGGTAAATTGGTGCAGAGCCTCTTTGTGCTCTCCAGCGACTGGATCAGGTCCAAGAACTTATTGACTGTCCACACAGCCCTGCTGATTCCCATGTTTCCGACGTATGTGACCTGTTGGAACCATTCCTCAGTGGTCTTCTCTAAGTTCTTCCTCCTCTCCATCTTATCAATTTGTTCTTTGGAGAGCAACTGTGGTTCGGCTGTGGAGGTGGTGGGCAGGTCGTCCACTAAGGACCATTGCTGTATGTAGTCGGTGAGGGCAGTAATTTGTGCTTTGAGCTCATCCTTGGATACCTTATCCTGCTTGATCAGGTGCACCACCATGGCCACCGACTCCTCCAAGTGTTCAACCTTCTGCTCCCTAGTTTTTGTCCCTAAGTCAATGGTGGAGATGTTGTAACTTACCCCTGCCTGGCCAACAGTCGGCCTTGCTATTTGTGTCGCTTGGGAACCAGAAACGTCCATGGTTATCTTGGATCAGACCTTAGGTTTCTTCTCCTTTTTTTTGTGGTCAGGGATCGAGCCAAGATGGCTTCCAATCTTGCCCTTGGGTCTTTCAGCACTGGGGTTGTCTTTTCAAGCTGTTTCTCCAACCAGTCGGGCATGGCGGATTTATCCTTGGGTGCATCATGGCTGCCCTCACCCTTCTCCGTCAAATGTAAGACCTCTGCCTCTTTCCCCTTTTGGGGTTCTCCCTTTTCTTTGGTAGCTTCCTCCTCCTCGTCGGAGTCTTGAATGAATACGAGGCGCTTGACGGGCAACTTGGTGGACAATTACTGGGCGGGACCTCCTTCTTTTGCTGTCTCTTGTTCTTTCCTCTCTTTAGCTACCTTGGCCTTAGGGCTCTTTACAACATGGGTCTCAGCCTTAGATAAATCTTTTTGCAGCTGCTCCTCTGGTGGCTACCTCTCTTCACCAGGTGGTGATCTTTCTGCCTCCTCCCCAACATCTTTTGGCTGCTGAGCCGACTCCTCCTCAACGTCCTCATTGAAAGTTTGGATAATTTCTTTGGTGCCCGAGCTATCCTCTTCATCCCCGCCCTCAGAAGAGCCCGTCTCCTCCTCCTCATAGACCACCCTGTCGATGGTTCGGTGCTTGTACTCAGGGTGCTCGTGATATTCATCGGCCTCCTCCTTAATAGGCCTCGAGGCTTCCTGCTCTTGCTCCTCCAACTCTTTCAAAATCTGCATTGTAGCCTCCATGGCTGACGGCCTTGTTGGAAGTTGTGAAGGCTGAGCTATTGCGAGGGCTTGGGCGAGGGCTGCTTGGAGAGTGGGGTCCATTAGGATCTGTGAGAGCTCAAGGGGAAGACTCTACATGTGCCTTGCAAGGGCCTCGGACATAGTGGCAAGGGGAATAGGCGATGCTATTGTTGCCAGAGGGAGTGATGTAATGGGTGACATAGCAGCAGAAGTGGAAGGGGGAGTGGTCATGCCAGAAGAGGAGTCGACGTCAATTATTGATCTGACCGGGGGTGAGGGAGCAAGATGGACAAAAATTTCCACTACTGGCGGGGAAGCGGCAACTGCAGTGAGAGAGGTGGGTGGCACGGGAGAGGTAGGGAGAAGCAAGGTAGCCTGCAATTTTGTCATAGCCACTATCTGCTTGAGCCTTTTGGGAGATGAGCCTCTCGTTTCTTTCGTTGCTTGCTGTTTAGGGTCCGCAGACTGTGGGGTCTATGTTCCCTTTCTCTTCTGAGACCTGGTGACGGGGGGAGACTTGGAAGTCTCACCAGCTGACATGGTGGCGGCAACATCCTCAGTGGCGCTTGGCTCACTCTTGAGCGCCTCATATGTTAGGACTACTCCTTGTCGCTTCAATTGCGCCACCTGCCCATCGACCCACTCCTTAGTGCGAGTTATGATTGGCCGGGTGATAGTATCCAGGTCATCAACCTCTTGCTCCTCCCAGTCTATTGATGGTATGGGCAGGTTGGCAACCGCAGGGTACCTCGGGTGCATTATCGTGGACTCATCCTCCTTGAGCTAGTCCGGTACTGGGAACAGTTGCACTCTTCTTAGGAACTGTACGGTCATGCGCATGTAGTGTCTTACGCGGACCTCCTTGTCATTTTGGCAGTCAGCCCAGAAGTCTTCAATGTGGTATTAGTGGGCGTATGCCGGTCCTAGTGTCTTCCTTACATGACCATGTGGATCCATCCGTGGGCGTGCTGTGTACCAGTCAAAATTATATTCCTTGAGTTCCTTCTCAGAATTGCTGGCACATTGGGATGTCTACAGTCGATACAGACCCTTTCTGAGGGTCATGGGATAGGGGATCCCTGCTACGTGCTTATTGCTAAAGACTATTTGGATGTGTTGGAGCTGTCGGGAGAGCTCCAGGAGAATGATCCTGTCATTTGGATACCTCGGCAATCTGTTTGGACGCTCCGTGAAACCCTGGGCCCGAATGTAGGTAAACTTAGAGAACTGGATAAATAGGAAGGCATATTCCTTCAGGAGCACCCTAGCGCTGTGGGAGACCCTCCTCTCAAAGTCTCCAGTGATCAATCTGATGATGTGGCCAATGAAGGCGTCATTGACCTGGCAGTACTCCTTGAAGTTGCGGTATTGGAGTTGAGGGTACTTATCAAACGGTTTGAGCCCTCACTTGTGTCCCTGATCTGGTGCCACAAATAACCTACTGTATTGCCTTTGACCTGCTAGGGAGTACACCAGGTAGGAGGTCATATAGAATTTGGAGATTTTCTTGATGTTGACAAAGTGCTCATGGAAGTAGTTGCTAATGATACCTCCCCTGTCGAATGAGACCTTAGTGTTCACGTCCTCATTCCCCCGCAGGATTTGCTCAATGTAATAGGCCATCCACTCTTGGAAGTAGGCGACTGCTGGGAGACCCATGACCCTGCTCAACATGGTCACCAGGTCGTGATAGTCTTCATGGAAATCACTACGGAATAGTTTGTGGGGAACCTTCACAGTGTTGCCCCGCTTCTCCCTAAGCCAAAGGAGGTTGATTGATATCTTGCACCCTAACGGATTGGCATCCCACGCCGCTTGGCACTGTTCCAAAGTGGGGACCTCCATATGTGGGAACGTGGGGATGTGGAATGTTTTGGTAATCCCTTCTGGCGACATGTGCGCGAGGATTTTTCCCTCTTTGTCCACGATTGTTCTGGTGTTCGCTTGGTAGGCTTCTCGGCAAGCCATTACTAGTTCGGGTGCTATGAGAGAGGGAGGAAAATCGGCAGCCTTGGTGATTCCACTATGCCTTATTAGTCTGGCGTTCTTTGTTGTAGGGTTGACCTTGACCCTGTGAGTGAACTCATCTATGTCCACCATGCCAATGTTAGTATCTAAGATTTCTTTCCAGTCGGTCGAGACCTTCGACTGGAGCGGCTCACCCTGGAATTGAAACTTCATCTGATCTTTATCTTCTTTTCCCCAAGGGGTCTTTCCTAATTTCTTGCCCTTATCCTTTTCGGTGGAGGCCCCTCAAGTTCCTGCAACCGATTCCATATATCCTGCAAGCAAGGGAAAAGTCAGCACAATAAAACATTAAAGCATTCACGTTAGTCCATATTGTGAGCATAACATCTAAATAATTTATCAAGTATGCCATTAATTTTATCCTTAGATGTTATTGACCTTCGCTTGAGGGCATTTGGACAATCCAGGCTCGGAGGGCCAGACTTCCCTGGCAGGAATGCTATCTGGAAGGGAGAACGCGATGGAAAGCTCCCGAAGACCCTCCTTGGCCAAATTTCAATGTTTCGAAAGGCTCATGATGGAGAACAACATGATTTAGGACATGGGTCGAAGTCAGATTCTAGATTTGAGCTTGTTTAGATGGACTAAAGGGGCATCGGAGCTTTCAAGCCAAGAAGCTGTCAGGAGACGGCTGCTGTCAACGACAGATAGACAACGGAAATCCGGAGGTGGAAGTCCTAGGATCGGGACCCGGAGTGCCAAAAGGCGGCCGTCGAGTGCATTATTTAGGTTTGGCAGTCATTTGGCCAGGTGGGGCGCGGCGGCCGGGGCGCCGAGACGCGTCGGCCGCTGGAATATTTTCACCGATTTCAGGCGACGGCGGTGGCGAGTGGTATCCCGGGACCCAAGGGGCGGGAGGCCAGGAGGGGTCTGCCGTGGAGGACGGCAGAACCGTCATGGAGTTCTGGGAGCAGAACTCTGGATGGATGGGCCTGGGAGGTCTCACGGCAGTGAAGGGTTAGGCGTAGTCAAACGACAAATGGAGGCCCGGGGCCTGACATCCGGGCGGATGGGGCGAAAATGCCGGCAGCAGGGGATGCACCAACTTCCGTAGATGGAAGTCTGTTAGCCGAGGCTCGGAGAGGCGAAAGCACCTACTTCAAAAGAAGACGGCAACAGCGGAGAGGCGTGCGAGGTCCGGGGATCGGGAAGCAGATGGGACCTTGCCGAAAGGTCTCGCCCTTCCAAAATGGCGGGAAATCAAGCACAGAGGCCCAACATCCGGGGCCCGAAGGTGACGAGGATGATGGGTCGATACAATCTGCCAAGGGTTCAATAAGGTGACGCATCGGCGGAGCCCGAGGGGCGGGACGTCGGGCGTCGTTCGCAGCTCGACAAGGCGAACCTCCGGCGGAACTCCGGAGACAGAACTCCAAGGTCCCGGGCCCGGAAGTAGCAAAGGACGCGGATCGGGTTTAGAGTTTGACGGTAAAGCAGAGACCGGGATCCGGCCACAGGAAAGCAAGGTCGCCCGGTAGTTAAAGCGCAGCAAAAATTAAATGGAAGTTCTGAGGAGGAAACCCGACAGAACGGGCCCGAAGACGAGGTTTGATGCGGGCATGTTTTAAAGTTTGAATTAGACGGCAAAGACGAGGTCCGGACCCGGGGTAACGAATTGCCCTACGCGAAGAATAGCTGCACGATGGAAAAGTTCTAGATCGGCGGCGAGGGCACATCCACTAGGTTTGTCATTTCTTAACACATGGGTTATGGGCGCAATTTGGTGTTCTTTGATTTTATACCACTCTAATTAATTGTTCAATTATTTAAATCTTACAAAATGACGAAAAAAGACGGGAGGGCAAACGGGGATGGCCTACCTCAAATACGCAGAACGGGAAGGTGTAGGATCCACTAGGGGTCGATGGAGTGAAGTTGATGCCGAAGATCGCGATGCAAATGAAGGCAGGAGGCTTTAGTTGACAACTTGTGCAATTCGCTCCAATTCGGACAATGAAAATGACATTGGCGGGTTGGGCATTTTATACCCCAACTGCCATTAATACCTGTATTAATTGCTTGTATGGCCGCGCGCGAAAGTTGGTGAGGTTTGAATTTGGGTCGGTGGCGGCGGCAAAGACTCCGGGGCCCGGCGACTGGAAGGACGTGAGATGACGGCCACCATAAGGTTTTCGGCAATGATCGGGTGACCGCGGCGGCGAACAGCTCAGGTCCCGAAGCGCAGAAGGTCGGCAAGGATTCACCGTGAGGCTCCCGAGCCGCTTTATGGCGACGACGAGTAGACTCTCGGAACCCGAAGGGTGGGAAGCCGGTAGGGTTCCACCATGGAGGACGCCAAAACCGTCACGGAGTTCCAGAATCAGAACTTCGGTCAGCCAGGCCCGGAAGGTCCCGCGGCAGGCTGCGGGCAGGGACAAACTGAACTGGCGGCAAAAACCAAGGCGGGGCCCGAGGGGCGGGCGACCGTCAGAGGGCGGCCAACGCAGACGGCGAGCCTAAGATGGAAGTCCGAAAGTGGACTTCCGGCGCCTGGGGCCTGAAGGGGCGGGAGCCGCCCCAGAAATCGCTGCTGAATTTTAAACGGAGGACAGCAGGGCGGGCCCTGAGGGGCGGAAAGACGCCCAAGGAATGCCGCAAAGGGCAGAAAATACAAAGAGGAAGCTCGAAAAGGGAACCCCGGAGGCCCGGGCCCGGAGGGCCCCAGGGCTGCTCCAGAGCCAAAATGCCAAAGGCAACCCGAGAGGCCCTGGAGGGCAGCAAAAACCAAAAGTGGGGGCATGGTTG
The DNA here is from genome assembly GCA_007258455.2 of Sequoia sempervirens. Classification (NCBI taxonomy): domain Eukaryota; kingdom Viridiplantae; phylum Streptophyta; class Pinopsida; order Cupressales; family Cupressaceae; genus Sequoia; species Sequoia sempervirens. The sequence continues at coordinate 390,036,949 of VDFB02000015.1, read as the reverse complement.
ATTTATGATGAAACCTTGGAGCAACATCGACCATGCGAGACATCAAAAAAGAGGGGCACGCAAAATGAGGCAGCCCCAAAAGACCCGACGAGGTGAAAGAAAAAAGGGCCCCCGTTCCGAATGGGGCGTGTGTGCTAAGGGCACAACAATACTTTATTTGAATATTTTGATCGCTGATTTTGAGTGACAATGGAATCACTTTGTGATATGATGATACATTGTATTGCGATATTTGATTTTTGATATGCTTTGATATAGCGTAGATGTTTTCTTTCAGATGATTATTGCTATGTATATGTTTATGATGGACAAACTGTTATTTAATTCGTCAATCTGATGTGACGTGTATTGGTGTGGAGAATGGAATTGCATCACTTGCTTGTAAGTGCCCTGTGATGCCCGTGATTTTCTCCACATGGTGTGCCTGTACAATGGATCATATATATGCATGTTATTGGTTTGATTGCAAGTACATGACACCGACTCCACCTAGTTACTCAAGTCTGAGCGTGTCAAAACTCAACGGATATGTTGATTGGGAGGTAGTAGCATGGTTTATCCTAGTCTAGTCTTTAACCCGGTCCTAGTACATTGTCTATTTTAGTCCAGAGTCATAGATGGTCTTGTTTGTTCTTGTTTGGATTATTTGTCTAAAAAGGAAAATTTTGTTAATTTTAATGATAGTTTATTATTCCTTAATTTATTGGTATTTAAATTAATTTTCTAAAATGTTAAAATAAGGTTTTACATTTTATTTAATTAATTAATTAGTTTGTTTGGTTAAATAATTTGATCCTAAAAGATTAAATTTATTCAATTAAATAAATAAATTAGTTAAATTAAAATTGTTTTAATTGTGTGTGAATAGATTTAATTTTTAAATTAAATATTAAATTGGAAATGACATTTTTATTGGAAATAAATTTTGGTATTTTGGAAATTGGAAAAATTAAATAAATGCATGTAAATCTTAAAAGGCAAGATTGTCGAGAAGTGGTTGAAAATATTTTCTTCTTCTCAACAAGTGTGGCAGTTGCATTGATTGCTTTTGGTTGAGGAATTTCTCAGAGGTTATTTTGGATTTGGGAAAATACAGAAGAAGTTTCTATTCTATTCTTCACGGGAAAAATATCAGTGCTCTGTTTTAAAAAAATTGTTTTTATGCTTTTGGTATTGTTGCAAATTTGTGGAAGATCTCTAGTTTGCAATTTGGGTATTGGTTTCTTGGGAAAGGATTTGGAAGCTACAGGCAAAGCTTTTCACTAGTCAGATTTTTGGAAGCTAAGGAAACAGGTATTTCCCTTTGTGTATTAATTTATTTGTTTTGAAAAGGAATGTTTGAGAAAAGAAAGTTTCTTGTTATTAAATTTATGTATTTCTCAGGAAAGATTATTTACTGTCTATTCTTTGTTAAGATTAATTGAATTTTAAAAAAAAAACTTTTGTAGATTTTCTTTTTGGAAAAATGAGTTTGTGTGAAGGGAAATTATTGATATATGGGAAATAAAATTTATATTTCTAGAATTTAAAATTAGAATTCATTTGGAAAATAAATTTTATGCATACTGTGAAAATTTTACAGTTTCCTCTATTTCCCTTTAAAACCCCATTGAACTTCTATAGTGTTTTCTAAAAATTCTCTGTATGGAAACCCTGTTAATTTGTATATATATATATATAATCTTATGATTATTTAATTGAATTCGCCGTACGGGTGAATTGGGATTCAAAAGTTTTGGGAAATGGAAATAAAATACCCGTAGTCAGATATTAAATCAAAACTCGTCAGTATTTATTTTTGCAAATTTATTTTATTTAAAAAAAAAAGTGAATTAAATTTCATTGAGCTGAAGCTCTGTGTGAGGTAGGGCTACCCGTAGCCGACCCTGCAGGGGGATGATGGTGAGGGTCGAGCCCAGCGCCGCTCTCGTGGGCAACGCTCGGCTCAGCCGTCGCGACCGAGCCTATGGGGCGGGCTGCGAAGGCAGCCCTACCCACAGTGCACGGGTTAGGGCAAAGCCCCAACTCTGAACTGTTGAGTTTTATTTTTTATGTGGATTCTTTTAATTTTTTCTTTTCTTAATTGGTAATTAATGCCAGTAATAAATACATATATATATTTTATACTTATTATGTAAATATATATATAATATATATAATGTATATTATTAATATATATTATATTATATATAAAATATATAGATAATATTTATAATTATATATTTATTCAATGTTAAGAAATGTATGAAGTGTTATCATGTTTAAATGAGATATTTAAAAGAAATAATTATTAAATATCTAGATATAGATATTTTAATAATTAATTTATCATGATTATGTTATTTGTGCTTAGAATGGACTTTTATTCTGAAGTTTTTTATAGATTTCATTATAATATATGTTTGTGAAATTAAGCAAAGTATAGATTTCATTTTTGGTATTAAATGGAAAATAAATTAAACTCTAGTTCATTAATATTGTACATCATATTTTGATTGATTGGATTTAGTATATCCTAATATAGACTCTATTTTTTTTCAATTTGCTTAAGTCATGCTTCTATTTGGGCTAATTGGGAAAGTCTTAGATGTATAAGTCTTCCAGAACGATTTGTATAGAAAGGGTGATGTTATTGTTCAAATGTATTTCTTAAGTTGACTAGGGTTGTGCACGTGTTAGAATATGGTGTTTTGATGCGTGGTTTATGAATAAAAGATTTAATCACCGTTGTGTGTCATTTGTTATTATGTGATTGAAATTTGTGCACCTTTTCTACCTTAGTCAAGAAAACTTAGTATACCTTTGTTATGTTTAGGGGAGTGGCTCTGTGTGAGGGCCGACACACAAAGTGGTGTCAGGGTAACTTACAAAGAGTTAGTAAGTCAGTAATAACTAAATAACACAGTAGTTAGAATTAAAATCCTTAATAAGATGTTTATGCCTCACTTATTGACTCTTGAGCTAGTTCAGTCTTGAGTATAAGATGAGAAGGCCTGGAATAGAAAATTGATATCTTGTTACCTTAAAAGATATTCGATTCCACAATAATTTGCAATGGGGCCGGGTTTCATAAGAGGTTACCAGGGTAACCCAAGTTGGGGGCCGGAACCTAGGAAGAAACACCAGGGTAACCTTTGCAATATTGTGATGACACTCCACCTAAAATAACAGTTAACCTTATGTATTTAGCATATTCGATTGTCTAAAATCTGGAAGCAATGTAACCATCAGTTAGATATGTACTTGTGTCTAGGGTTAGTAGATTATGTCTAGGTAACCATATTACTATCTCCTAGCACGGGGGGTGGAACTAAGGGTACCACATGCTTGGGTGGAACATGCACCTTACTCCGTTGGGTCCGTAGTTTATGATCATGGCATTGAGAGCTTCATGGATGGAGAGCTCGTACTTGGATACATATGTATACTTCTTCATTGTAGATTGTGAATCGTGTATTGTAACTTCCCTCAATTGTTTATGAGGTGAACATTTGTAAATGTAAATTGTAACTATTATTGATCTACCTCATCGGATGAATGTGTATTGTAATGTCTTATCAAATGCAATGTAAGAAACATGTTTGTATTTTATATTATCTTGAATGGAATTTCAAATGTTATGCAATGTTTATTTTTAAGTTTATGTTTAGTTAAATATATGCAATGTGAAATACTAAAGTCGTCTATGGAAACTCAAGTAGTGTAACGTCCTGTAACTTAATGAATGTATGCAACTAATTAACTTAATGTTATTACTTTAAAAAAAAAAATTATTACACCTTTATACACAATTGCAACATTCCTTAGGTTATTATGATGGGGCATTATAGATTGGTATCAGAGCAAAGGTTACAAACACTAGACGCTCTAGGTAATCGCGAGCCCATTAGGTTGACCTAGTACGTAGTGTCGCTATCTGTTAGCCTTGGTTGATTAGTTTCTAAGACTCGTTATTGTTATGTGTAGGAACATGCCTAGGCGAGGTGGAAGCGGTTGTGGTAGAGGTCAAGGAGGAGGCCAAGGGCCAATCCCTTAGGTTACTCCCCCTCTGAGCCCTCATCACAGTGAACAAGTAGAATAGTTGGACAGAGGAATGAGGGATAGAATCCCAAATAGTCAGGAGTAGAGGGTTCAAAGATATGTCCTTTATTAGAGGAGGTCCTAGCTCAATTTGGACCTAGACAGGAAGTTGAGTAGGAGGTTGTTAGAGAGAGAGATAGATCTCCTAGGAGAGTAGATGATACAGTGCATCAGGATACTATTACTGCAGGACACATGTGAGATTTACTAAGGGCATGCCCTCCTATCTTTGATGGTATAGGAGGTGGATTAGAGGCTGAGACCTGGCTACTAAATTTGGGTAGATGCTTTGCCATGCACCCTTACGGTAGCAATACCTGTGCAAGATGCGCTATTATGCATCTGAGAGGATTCACCTCTACTTGGTGGCACCTGGAGGAGCAGAAGCTCCACTTAGATATTGGGTCAGTGTCTTGGGAGATGTTTCTAGAGAGGTTTAGAGCATAGTTCTTTTTGAAACACTGGAGGCAGTGACGGGCTGATGAGTTCCATGATCTATGTCAGTTGGCTCTTTTTGTTGAGCAATATGAACGTAGATTCTATGAACTCAAGCAGTATGCTGGTATTGGCGATGATGAGCCTATGTTGGTTCAACACTTCATCAGGGGTTTGAATGCCTGCATTAGTGGTGGTGTCAGAGTCTTTGAGCCAAAGACTATGGAAGTTGCGGTGGAGAAGGCTCGAATAGTGGAAGAGAACCTTGTTATGGTGTTAGGTGGTCATACAGGAGTACATATTGGTAGTGCTCCTACAACAGGTTTTAGTCCACGGGGTGGATAGGCACAAACAGGGGGTTCCTCTAGGAACCAATAGACACCCTCAAAGGGTGGGCAGCAACAGCAACAATGTACGCCTCAAAAGAATAATAATCAACAATCACAATAAGGTAATAGTCCACAAATAGGAAAGGGTCGCAACTGGTGGCGCAATAAGCACAATAGGTAGGAGCAGCCTACATAGAGTGCTTAGTCTACTATCAGTAGAGGTAGTTTCCAGCAATCCAATGCACCTTCGAGTGGCAGAGGATTCGATAGAGGTACAGGTTGTTACTCGTGTGGACAGCAGGGACACATTGCTAAGCAGTGTCCGATGAGAGGTTCTTCTGGTTTTGGGCCTCGACCTACAGTTTCAGAGCCTATAGTGGGTGATGCAAGATGATCACATACAGTATATGTTGTAGTTAATGACCACCAAGCCGATCACCAGAACACAGTGGTCGAGACTTCAGGTAAGTTACATGGTGTTAGTGTTTCCATTATTTTTGATTCCGGAGCTACCGACTCCTTTATTTCACCGACCATTGTTGACCGTTGTGGTCTTGTGGTGGTAAAGCAAGGTGGTAAGTGGTAGGTTGAATTCACTTCTGGGGTGAAAGTAGTGGTAGAGAACTTAGTACATAATTATAAACTTAAAATTAGTACGTTAACTACCTTAGCAGATTTGTATGTTACACCTTTAGGATCATATGACATAGTACTAGGTATGGATTGGTTAGCATCTTATCATGCTGTGATTGACTATCGACTTAAGACAGTTAGTTGCATTAATGATTTAGGTGTGAAAGTGGAAATTATAGGTGTTCAAAGACCTATCTCTTTGCGGATGATATATGCTATGAAATTAAAGAGATGTCTTTGTCAGGGATGTCAACTGTTTGCAACAACAGTTACTGATCTAGAAGAAGGTGAGAGTCGAGAGGTATCTCTTGATGATCATCCTATTCTTAGGGAATTCACATACATTTTTCTTGATGATATACCTAGAATGCCACCGAAGAGAGATATTGACTTTAGAGTTGACCTAGTTCCTGGAGCTGAGCCTATATCTAGAGCTCCATATAGAATGATGACTCAGGAGTTAGAGGAACTTTGTATTCAGTTAGAGGAACTAATAGAAAAGGGATTCATTCGACCTAGTGTCTCCCCTTGGGGAGCACCTGTCATCTTCGTAAAGAAGAAGGATGGATCACTTAGGCTGTGTATTGAATATCATTAATTGAACAAGGTTACGATTAAGAATCATTATCCTTTGCCTAGAATCGATGATCTTTTTTATCAAATCAAGGGAGCTAATGTGTTCTCTAAAATTGATTTGAAATCTAGTTATCATCAATTGTGTATTGCTAAAGTTGATATTCATAAAATTGCATTTCGTACTCGTTATGGGCACTACGAATTCACAGTAGTACCATTTGGGTTAACAAATGCACCATCAGTATTCATGAGTTTAATGAATGGTATTTTTCGTACATACCTTGATCGCTTTGTCCTTGTATTTCTCGATGATATTTTGATCTATTCGATAAACATGAAGGAGCATAAAGAACACTTGAGACAAGTATTGCAATGTTTAAGGGAAAATCAATTATATGCAAACCTGAAGAAGTGTGACTTCTTTCAAACTGAGATTAAATATCTTGGACATGTGATTTCTGGAAAAGGTATTGCTATAGATCCTTCAAAGATTCAAGCTATTGTAGATTGGCCCGTGCCTACTAATGTAGGTGAAGTTTGTAGTTTCATGGGTCTAGCTGGTTATTATAGGCGGTTTGTAGAGGGATTTTCTAGAATTGGTCATCTTATTACTTCTCTTCAGAGGAAAAGGAAGAAGTTTGTTTGGACAGAGCAATGTCAATTGGATTTTTAGACACTTAAAGAAAAGTTGACTAATGCGCCTATATTGATTGTTCCTGATCCTACTAAGGATTTTGTTGTATGCACGGATGCATCCATAGAGGGTTTGGGAGCAATTATGATGCAAGATGGGCATGTGATTGCTTATGAGTCTCGCAAACTCAAGGATCACAAATTAAACTATCCCACTCATGATTTAGAACTAGCTGCAGTTGTGCATGCATTAGTTCGGTGGAGGCATTTCTTATTAGGTCATCATTTTGAACTTCATACTGATCACTGTAGTCTACAATACATTTTTACGCAACCTAACTTGAATGCTAGACAAAGACGATGGATGGAGTTCTTGTGTGAGTACGATTTTGAAGTGAAATATGTTCAAGGAAAAGAGAACGTAGTGGCTGACGCTCTTAGTCATCGTCGTCATGAGATCTCTGCTACACTCTTGAAGTAGATTTGAGAGGTCAAATATTAATAGCACTTCCTACTAATAGATTATATCAAGAAGTAAGGTTGGATATTGAATCTGGTAGACCTTTAGAAGGTTGATTTGTAGGGTATGTCCTTGAACCAGATGGTATATTATGGCATTTAGGTCGTATCTATGTACCACATTTTGAGGGTCTTTGTACATTAATTATGACTAAAGCTCATTGAGCTCCATATTCAGCTCATCCAGGTGTTAAGAAAATGCATGCTGATCTTCAGCAATTGTATTTTTGGCCTGGTATGAAACGTGATATTGCTGACTATGTAGCAAGATGTCTTGAATGCCAGCGAGTCAAAGCTGAGCATCAACATCCTGTTGGATTATTCCAGCCACATCTCATTGCTTAATGGAAATGGGATATTATATCCGCTGACTTTATTGTAGGGTTACCTACGTCATTACATCGACATGATGCCATTATGGTAACTATTGACCGATTGACTAATGTAGCTCATTTTTCACCAGTACGATCATCATATAATGCTTCATTAGTAGCTAGCATATTCATGGATGACATAGTTAGATTGCATGGGATTCCTCGTAGGATTATTTCAGATAGGGATCTTGTATTTACTTCAGCCCTATGGACTTCATTACAACATGCTCTTGGTACATAGTTGAACTTTAGTTCAGCGAATCATCCTCAAACCGATGGACAAACGGAGAGAGTTAATCAAATATTAGAGGATATGCTTAGAATGTACGTAATGGATCAACAATCATGTTGGGAGGATTATCTTTACTTAGTAGAATTTGCTTACAATAATGGATATCAGAGTTCCATAGGTATGCCACCATTTCAGGCATTATATGGTCATCCTTGTCGAACTCCTCTGAGTTGGGATCAACTAGAGGATAGAGTGTTACTTGGACCTGAGATGCTTCGAGACATGGAGCAATAGGTTGACCATATTAGAGAACATTTGATAGCAGCACATGATAGGCAAAAGAAGTATGCCGATGCGCATAGAATAGATCGACAGTTTGTTGTTGGAGATAGAGTGTTTCTTCTAGTGCGATCACGAAAGAGTCCAATCGGTTATGGAAAAGGCTCTAAGCTTGTGCCTCATTTTGTAGGGCCATTTGAGATCTTAGAGAAAATTGGTCCTGTGGCATATCAACTCGCCTTACCACCCAGTTTGTCACGTATTCATGATGTTTTTCATGTATCAGTTCTTAAACCATATCATCCCAACATTTCTCATCTACTTGATTGGAATGTGTTACAGGTAGAGGACGGGCAGCTGGCTTTGGAGCGCATGGCCATTCTACAGCGTCGGACACTCGGTCTCAGGGGTCGAGACGTTGATCAAGTGAGGGTCCAATGGGATCCTAGCCATGAGGCTTCTGCTACTTGGGAGGATGTGATACGCATGAGAGAACTTTATCCCTATCTGTTCGCAGGCTTTCAGGAGCAAGCCTGATCCTAGGGGGGAGGATGTAGTACCCCTCCATTTATGCTTATGTTTTTGTTTGCATGTTTTCACACTGTTAGACTTTGGTACTTTGTTTTGGATATTTTGATTGCTAATTCTGAGCGACAATGGATTCACTTTGTGATATGATAATACATTATATTGTGATATTTGATTTCTGATATGCTTTGATATAGCGTAGATGTTTTCTTTTAGATGATTATTGCTATGTATATGTTTATGATGGATTAACTGTTATTTAATTTGTTAGTCTGATGTGACGTGCATTGGTGTGGAGAACGGAATCGCATCACTCGCTTGTGAGTACCCTATGATGTCCGTGATTTTCTTTGCATGGTGTGCCTGTACAATAGATTATATATATATGCATGTTATTGGTTTGATTGCAGGATTGTAGGTACATAACACCGACTCCACCTGGTTACTCAAGTCTGAGCGTGTCAAGACTCAACGAATATGTTGATTGTGAGGTAGTAGCATGGTTTATCCTAGTCTAGTCTTTAACCCGGTCACAGTACATTGTTTGTTTTAGTCCAAAGTCATAGATGGTCTTGTTTGTTCTTGTTTGGATTATTTGTTTGAAAAGGAAAATTTTGTTAATTTTAATGATAGTTTATTATTCTTTAATTTACTGGTATTTAAATTAATTTTTTTAAATGTTAAAATAAGGTTTTACATTTTATTTAATTAATTAATTAGTTTGTTTGGTTAAATAATTTGATCCTAAAAGATTAAATTTATTTAATTAAATAAATTAATAATTAAATTAAAATTGTTTTAAATTGTGTGTGAATAGATTTAATTTTTAAATTAAATATTAAATTGGAAATGGCATTTTTATTTGGAAATAAATTTTGGTATTTTGGAAATTGGAAAAATTAAATAAATGCATGTAAATCTTGAAAGGCAAGATTGTCAAGAAGTGGTTGAAGATATTTTCTTCTCAACAAGTGTGGCAGTTGCATTAATTGCTTTTGGTTGAGGAATTTCTCGGAGGTTATTTTGGATTTGGGAAAATACAGAAGAAGTTTCTATTCTATTCTTCATGGGAAAAATATCAATGCTCTGTTTAAAAATTTTGGTTTTTATGCTTTTGGTATTGTTGCAAATTTGTGGAAGATCTCTGGTTTGCAATTTGGGTATTGGTTTCTTGAGAAAGAATTTGGAAGCTACAGGCAAAGTTTTTCACCAGTCAGATTTTTGGAAGCTAAGGAAACAGGTATTTCCCTTTGTGTATTAATTTATTTGTTTTGAAAAGGAATGTCTAAGAAAAGAAAGTTTCTTGTTATTAAATTTATGTATTTCTCGGGAAAGATTATTTACTGTTTATTCTCTGTTAAGATTTATTGAATTTTAAAAAAAAACTTTTGTAGATATTCTTTCTGGAAAAATGAGTTTGTGTGAAGGGAAATTATTGATATATGGGAAAATAAAATTTATATTTCTAGAATTTAAAATTAGAATTCATTTGGAAAATAAATTTTATGTGTACGGTGAAAATTTTATAGTTTCCCCTATTTCCCTTTGAAACCCCGTTGAACTTCTGTAGAGTTTTCTAAAAATTCTCTGTATGAAAACCTTGTTAATTTGTATATATATATATATATATATATATATATATATATATATATATATATATATATATATATATATATATATATATTTATACATATATTTTATCGTATATAAATTAGATTGTGAAAGAAACTTATTTTTAATCTTATGATTATTTAATTGAATTCTCCATACAGGTGAATTAAGATTCAGAAATTTTTGGAAATGGAAATAAAATACCCATAGTCGGATATTAAATCAAAACTCGTCAGTATTTATTTTTGTGAATTTATTTTATTTAAAAAAAAAAAGTGAATTAAATTTCATTGAGCCGAAGCTATGTGTGAGGCAGGGCTACCCACAGCTGACCCCGCACGGGGACAGCGGCAAGGTCCAAGCACAATGCCGCCCTCATGGGAAGCGCTCGGCTCAGCCGTCGTGGTCGAGCCTATGGGGTGGGCTGCGAAGGAAACCCTACCCACAGTGCATGGGTTAGGGCAAAGCCCTAACTCCGAACTGTTGAGTTTTATTTTTTATGTGGATTCTTTTAATTTCATCTTTTCTTAATTGGTAATTAATGCCAGTAATAAATACATATATATATATTTTATACTTATTATGTAAATATATATAATATATATAATGTATATTATTAATATATATTATATTATATATAAAATATATATATAATATTTATAATTATATATTTATTTAATGTTAAGAAATGTATGAAGTGTTATCATGTTTAAATGAGATATTTAAAAGAAATAATTTATTAAATATCTAGATATAGATATTTTAATAATTAATTTATCATGATTATGTTATTTGTGCTTAGAATGGACTTTTATTCTAAAGTTTTTTATAGATTTTATTATAATATATGTTTGTGAAATTAAGCAAAGTATAGATTTCTTTTTTGGTATTAAATGGAAAATAAATTAAACTCTAGTTCATTAATATTGTACATCATATTTTGATTGATTGGATTTAGTATATTCTAATATAGACTCTATTTTTTTTCAATTTGCTTAAGTCATGCTTCTATTTGGGCTAATTGGGAAAGTCTTAGATGTATAAGTCTTCCAGAACGATTTGTATAGAAAGGGTGATGTTATTGTTCAAATGTATTTCTTAAGTTGACTAGGGTTGTGCACATGTTAGAATATGGTGTTTTGATGCCTAATTTATGAATAAAAGATTTAATGACCATTGTGTGTCATTTTTTATTATGTGATTGAAATTTGTGCACCTTGTCTACCTTAGTCAAGAAAACTTAATATACCTTATTTATGTTTAGGGGAGTGGCTCTGTGTGAGGGCGGACACACAAAGTGGTGTCAAGGTAACTTACAAAGAGTTAGTAAGTCAGTAATAACTAAATAACACAGTAGTTAGAATTAAAATCCTTAATAAGATGTTTATGCCTCACTTATTGACTCTTGAGCTAGTTCAGTCTTGAGTATAAGATGAGAAGGCTTGGAATGGAAAATCGATATCTTGTTACCTTAAAAGATATTCGATTCCGCAATAATTTGCAATGGGGCTGGGTTTCATAAGAGATTACTAGGGTAACCCAAGTTGGGGGCTGGAACCTAGGAAGAGACACCAGGGTAACCTTTGCAATATTGTGATGACACTCCACCTAAAATAACAGTTAACTTTGTGTATTTAGCATATTCGATTGTCTAAAATCTGAAAGCAATGTAACCATTAGTTAGATATGTACTTGTGTCTAGGGTTAGTAGATTATGTCTAGGTAACCATATTACTATCTCCTAGCATGGGGGGTGGACCTACGGGTACCACATGGTTGGGTGGAACGTGCACCTTACACCGTTGGGTCCCCAGTTTATGATCATGGCATCGAGAGCTTCATAGATGGAGAGCTCGTACTTGGATACATATGTATACTTCTTCATTGTAGATTGTAAATCTTGTATTGTAACTTCCCTCAATTGTTTATGAGGTGAACATTTGTAAATGTAAATTGTAACTATTATTGATCTACCTCATCAGATGAATGAGTATTGTAATGTATTATCAAATGCAATGTAAGAAACATGTTTGTATTTTATATTATCTTGAATGGAATTTCAAATGTTATGCAATGTTTATTTTTAAGTTTATGTTTAATTAAATATATGCAATGTGAAATACTAAAGTCATCTATGGAAACTCAAGTAGTGTAACGTCGCGTAACTTAATGAATGTATGCAACTAATTAACTTAATATTATTACTTTAAAAAAAAAAATTATTACACCTTTATACACAATTGCAACATTCCTTAGGTTATTATGACAAGGCATTACACTATTTCTAAGAATCGTAAAATAACAGGAACAGGAATTGCATTTGTCGTCTAATAGATTTTCTACAATTCTATATATATATGAATATATATATGTACATATGTATATATATGTGTATATATATATGTACATATGTATATATATGTATGTATGTGTATATATATACGCACATACATACATATATATACATATGTACATATATGTATACACATATATATACATATGTACATATATATATATATGTATATACATATATATGTACATATATATATACATGTATATTTGTATATATATACAAATGTACATATGTGTATATATATAAATGTATGTATGTATATATATACATGTGTATATATATGTATATATGTATGTATGTTTTACTAATAGTTTCATTACAATTTCCTCATTTCTCTATAATACTGAATGCTATATAATGTAGCTATTGTTATACAATTACTCTATTTGTTAATAGACTACAAAGAACATGAGAATCAAAGTAAAATGAAAACCATGGCAGCTCTATGAATGTGCAAATGTATATATGCAAGCACAAGAATAAATTGTGTAGCCATTGACAATATATAGCATCCTCTTTGTAAAGATTTGAAGTTAAAATCAATTAGAAGGATACCAAGGGACTAATTGTACAAAATATGCATAACACCAAAGATGCACAGAGTATATACATATATGTATATAAATGTATGTATATATGTATGTATGTATGTATGTATGTATATGTATATGTATATGTATATGTAGATATATGTGTGTGTGTGTATATTAATTACATGGGTTGGCAGTGGTGACCTTGATACGCGGAAGGTGAATGGCAAGTGTTTGCTTGTGTAAGGGTTAATGCATTTTGTCATAGTTGTATGATAAGGGTCGACAAAGTAAATGTAATATTGAATGTTGCAAGGTGGGAAAGTATACTTTGATTAAGTTTCATTGTTGCAACAACCATTGTGGTGTTATATATATATATATATATATATATATATATATATATATATATATATATATATCTGTGTCTCTGTGTGTTCTTTCTTCATCATCCATTTCAACTCCCCCATAACAAACTCTTCATTATGGTAGTTTGTCTCTTCTATTCTCCATTTTATAAGTTTTGTGAAGAAAATATATTGACTAAGTTGTATTGTCAAAAGCGGCATTGTTGTGTTAGTTTGATAGTAGGGTCCTATCTGAGATGCATGCTCCCTACTAGTTTTATAGCAGAGCATAACCACAATGGCTCTTTTGACAATGCAACTTAATCAATATACTTCCTCACAGATTACACAGAAAATTTGAGCTACCTTGGCTAGAATTAAAAAATTATAGAGAAACAGAGAAATAATAAAATAACTATTACACAACAAATCTTATTCATGGCTCGACTGACAAAAATCTTGTCAGAAACTTCAAACAAATAACAAACTCTCTACATATCCATATATATAAAATCACTCCTATCTTAATTTATGTGGTTCTTGAGTGTTTTCCTAATAGTCATTTTAGAATTTTCCTATTTCTCTATATTATTTAGTGCCAAATAATGGAGCTTGAATCTAGAGTGTGTGTGTGTGTGCGTGTGTGTGTGTGTGTGTGTGTGTGTATAGGGTATATGTATGTATGTATGTCTATATGTATATATATAGGGTATGTGCAGGATCATCATGGAAAAAATAGGCCCTTAAATGACAAAAAATTTAGAAAAATCATAATTAGGCAATTTGACATAAAAATTTGAATAAGTTATCTATATTATTTCAAAAATATGTAAGAATAGAATCTATAGAAAATTAAATGTAGTTTCTAATCTACTAGGTTTATTTATAAAAAAAAAATCTATTTGGTGAAAATTTGAAATTTCAATATAGTAGTACTTAAATTTCAAGGAAAAAATAAGTAGTCTATTTGACCACCCTAAGCACAATAAAATGATAATATTATTTTTATAAGATTTTAGAGATAAGTAGAGGAATAATGTCCCAATGTGATGCATATTTTTTTATAATTTGTTTCCAAGTAAATAATTGATTATTAATTTTTTATTGCAACTTTTAAAAAATATAATAATTTGTATGTTTGACCACCTTAACTTGGTCAAAACTTCATGAAATTCATTTTTTTTAATCCTATAGTATGTGATGCATAGAATGTGACACATGTTTTGGATTAAAAAAAATTTGATACCGTTTGAAAGCTATAGATGTTGTTCAATCAGCCTATCAATCAGGACTTTAGTCATAATTCAAATGGAAAATGAATAATAATTATTTATTAAATTTAAATAAAAACATAATTTATATTGGTGGAAAGTTGAGAATCTCCTTTAAAAACCCTTTTTGTTTCATCAATTTTGAGTAAAAAAAAGTTGTCAGTGACATACCCTACACATACTCATCATATCACCACTTTTTGGACCATCATGATCTTGCACATACCTTACATATATGTGTGTGTGTGTATAAATATACATATATTTATGTGTATGGGAAATTATACTATGAAATGTGTTAGAAAATATATTGATTAGGTTGCATTGTTGAAATAACCATTGTGGAGTTGGTTTGATAGCAGACTATTGTAAAAAATTTTGAAATAGAGAAAAGTTGTCCAAAGTTTATAATGATGACGTAGACCTTGTCTCTTCAACAAAATATGTTCCTAAATGTTTCCCATTGGTCAATAAGTATTGCACAAAAAATTATGAATCTAGAATTTACAAGGCAACTGTTTCATAGATTGGTTGTCTTGTATTAACATGTTTCATGATATTCTTTTGCCCTCATCTGTTTAAGTATCAATAACTTTCATAATATTGTTTTCCACTCATCTATTTAAAGTTGTCTATAATAGATTATTTTATTATTCTTGTAACAAGGATTGTTTTAAATTTTTAAAATTCTATAATCTTTACAATGTTTATTTTGTTTGGATTGAATATATTATCATTTAGATATATTTTTGTATATATAAATATATATATATGCATGTGTACATATGGATATATATATATATATATATATATATATATATATATATATATATATATATATATATATATATATATATATATATATCTAGTTATATGTGTTTTTTAAAATGTGTAGACAAAGGAAAAATTCAATCCATATATGCACTTAAGCATTTTCATTCGTGTTGTTGTATACTCCATTGTTTCTATTAAAAAGGATGAAGGCAGCAAGTACAAACATATACAAATGTTTGTATATAGGTATTTATAGAAATATAGCAAGAAAATTCCATGCATACATATATAAGAAACCTCAAAGATTGTGAATATTTATAAGTTGTCTACCAGTTGGCATTGAATGTTGCAATACATTAATCTTTAATTTTTACTGTGATAGAGCTTCTAATTAGTCAACTACAATTTTGAAGATTTCTTGCCTTTAAAAGGTCCCAAAACTATGTCTATAGAATCATACTTTGTGGATGGATCTCCAGAGCCCCCAAAAATTGATTTGGTGTCACCTCCTATAGGTCACGCTATGGAGTGTAGCTCTAAGGATGTCATCCACCAACCTCCAGACCCTAATTCTATAAGTTTGTACTACTTTTTCGTTGTGCCTATTGCAAACTTGTTATTGTTTGCTACATTTCTTATTATTGTTGTTTTATTGGCCTTTAAGTGTATACATATATGGTTGGCCCTAGTAGAGGATATAGATATGGAAGTAGACATGCATTGATCTTTTAGAACACATAAAAATGTATATCTTTCCATCCTTTGTTTTTCTTACTCATTCTATCCATTTGGTGTGATAATGTGCATTTTGCTTGATTACACTTCTCTTTGTAGGTTGAAAAGAAACAACTAAATTTGACTTCATTTTCAATTTGTTCCATCAATGTTGGAGATGTTGTCCCCTCTCTGATTCTTCAACTTTTGTCCTTCAAAAAATTTGGCAGTAATGAAGGGTAGGTTGGGCAATACAAGGTTGTCTTGTCTGATGGCAACCATTTGCAAACAGGAACCCTCCCTTCTAAATGCAATGATATTTTGTTTATAGGTGCCTTGAAAGTAGGGTCCCTTGTATGTTTAATAGACTACGTCTATAGGAATATCCAAGATTCAAGGTGGGTTGTGTTGTTTCTTGTATATTTTTAAATATTCTCTATCTTTTGTATCTTCTTGATATAGTTTGTCCAATTTATTTTTTTCTTCTTTTCTAGGTCCTTAATCATATCCATCTTAGTTGTGATTATTCCTAATTGTCAAATTATTGGGACCCCTAAGTATTTGTTCAAGCAACAAGAAGAGTAAATGTTGGCACCTGACTCACCTTCTCCTTCTAAATGGACCCCTAAATTGGTCTGTAGTTGTCCCCTAAAAAAAAAATCCTCCAAAGGTTATCCCTATTAAAGCTTTGAACATTTATCAAAATATTTTGACAGTGAAAGGGCGTGTGACACATATTAGGGAGACGTATCATTTCCACAAACAAAGAGGCGAAGGGAAACTGTTTAGTTTTGACATTATAGATATGGAGGGGATAGAAATACATATTACTTGTTTTGATGATATTCTTGAATTACATTATGGTCAAGTTGAGGTAGGGTCAACTTATTTAATATCAAGGGGATTGGTCAAGGAAGCCAATAAAAGATTCAATAAATTAAATAGTAATCTTAAAATTGTTTTGGATGAAAAATCAATAATAAAATGATGTGAAGATGAGATTCTCATCCTAAGAAAAATCTCTAATTTTGTGCCAATTAGTGACATAATCAACTATAGTGATAATAGCTTGGTTGATATTATTGGCATTGTAGTGCATGTTTGGTACATTTCAACTGTTCATGGGAAAAATGGAACTGAAACAATCTGACGAACCATTAAACTATATGATATCTCTACTTCTTTCATTGATGTTAATTTGTGGGCCCAATTTGGCAAGAAAAAGGTGATTCCTTGGAGCAAATGTACCTTTATGGTGATATAGTCATAGTTATTGTGTGGGGTTGCTATGTAGGCTACTTTAATGGTAAAGTTATCAACACATCAACAGGAATAGTCCTTGACATTAACCCTTCTATTCCTAAGCCAAACACTCTCAGATCCAAGGGCCCAATTAAAGTAGACAAAATGGCTTCATCTTCTTCTGCACCTCATAGGTTGCATCCTTCAAATGGTAGAGTTACTATTGCATTTATCCTCAACAACTTCCTCCACTTGCCAAAAACTGTTGAAGCCATTTTTAAAGCAACATTCAAATTGCAAAAAATGAGTCTTTTTTGTTACCTTGCTTGCCCCTTCCTAGTTAATGGGAAAGAATGCAAAAGAAAATGCACATGCCCTCATGTTGATGTTTGGTTTTATGATCATTGCTAGATGGAAATTGAGGAATGTAACTATCACTATCTTCTAGAGTTGAAGTTGCAAGACCATTCAACCAACCTTTGGTGTATTTCTTTTGATGAAGCTACCACTAGTTTGCTGCAAATTATAGCAAAAGACCTCTACATGTTGCAGGAAAAATCTGATTCTACAACAGATCATATTGTTGTTATTAAAGGCCTTATTTGTAAACCATACATCTTTACTACTTTCATTAGATCATAAACTTATAATTCTGAGGACTAGCTAAAAACAATGATTGTCAAAGAAACAATAATTGATTTCAAAGTAGAGTGTAAATTGTTGCATGCAAACATAATGAAGATATCTACTCCCGCTCTAGAAAAAGACTCCATTAGCTAGCCTACACTTTGAATTCTTTTTTGCACTTCTAATCACTTTTCACAGCCTTGCCTTTTAAATGCTCACTATGGGTTGCTAAGACTTCTGTTTTACAAATATGGACATAATTTATTCCTATGTTTGCATCTACATATTTGCACATCCATTGACTTGCAATCTTTTTGATTTTAACATGGTACCCATATTGTTTCTCATCTACATTGTCACTATGATTGTTCATTCTTGTTATATGGTGGAATCTTTAGTTCTCCTATGCAAATTATAAAGTCACTTCTTTTCAATATATATTAGAATATTCATGTTCGAAATAGAAATAATAGTGTGTTGCTAATAGTTCTCTTATTACATAGATTTGACATTTTCCTCGAGCTTCCTTTCTTAATAAAATTATTTTACAAACATTGCAATTTCAAAGACAAATGAACAATTTATTTCCATATATATTTCAAATATTTTCTATGCAGGCAATAGTTGACAATATATTTTAATATATATTAAATATGTTTTATATGGGTAATAATTTATAATTTAATTTAATATAGATTTCAAATATTTTGTATAAAGCTAATAGTTGAAATTTATTGTTGAAGAGTTATCAAATTTGAATATTAGTAATCTTGTGTTTTGATTGTAAAAAAAATAGTAATTGTTATATTTGCATATTAACATTTCCAATATAGAAATGCTAGTACATTATATTCATTTCATATAGTTTTCCTTTTTGTTTAAAACTTTTTTATGTTACATTTAAAATATGCATCAATGTTATAAGTTCTTTCATTATTCAAAACTCAGGAGTCATAAATTATCTATTTCATTAGTTTAATCAAATTGTATTCAATTTAAACTTTCTTCTAATACTAATTACTCTTGGTTCTTAGTCATTATTCACCTACAGATTTAATGAAAAAAAATATGTGCTTCCAGGTCTAATAAATGTAAAACTAAGATAGATATAAAATTATATCGTACCTGAACCAATCCATATAATAGTTCACTTGTCAACTCAAAATTCAAGCTACAAATTATTTGAGACTAAATTTTATAGAGAAATAGGGAAATTGTAAAAGAGTTATTAAAAAGGCATTTACTATGTAATAGTTGCCTTGTCAATTGTAAATTGCTAATTTCTTTGCAAAGCTTATTGACCAATGAGGAACATTTAGGTAGATCCTTTGTTTATGAGGTAAGCTCCACATTGTCAGTAAAAACCCCATGCAAGTCTTCTCTATTTTCTCTAATATTTAGTGCTAGGTACATGAAGAATAGAAGAGGTGAAAAAATTAGTTACCTTAACCATATTTTTTTGATGAAAGAAAGAACATTTAACTAGAACTATTCATATGGTAATGAGTATAATGCCAATAATACACATAGATAACTACAAACAATAAACAAAGGGTGAAATGTATGTTTGTAGGTATATGTTTATGTATATATGTATATTTATATGTACATGTACATGTATGTATATGTATATATATGTGTATGTGTATGTATATGTATATGTATATGTAAATGCATGTGTATCTATATGTATATGTATATGTATGTGTATATGTATAATGTTGACCTATAGAGGTCTTTGTTTAGCATTTTATTGTTTTGTCCTTCCTCTGTATTGGTTTCAGAAATATAGTCTTTTGTATATTCCATTTTTTTGCTTAAGATATAATAACACTCCATGCGATTTGTGAGGCCTTGCCTAGACTCTTCACAATAATGGTGGAGTTTGTTGACCACATGGGTTGGCAGTGGTGGAGTTGGTTACCTTGCTCGATGCGTGCAAAATGGTCAAAACCTTCCATGCACCTCCACTAGTTCGCAGATTGGATGGTTTAACAAGTGTTGTTTTTTGCAATCTGCACTATCTCATACATGTATTATTGTTGTAAGTTCTTTTTGCCCTTGTCTTTTTGGTCGTTTCATACACACCTAACCATAGATATATATTTTGATAGTTTTGTTTTGTCAACTTATAATTTACTAGCTTATAGAATCACCCCTTTTCTTACTGTAGGGCTAGATATCCTCCAGTGCATACCAAATTTGTACACTCACCCCTTTTCTTTCTGCATGGTTAGATACGTTCCAAAACATACCAAAATTAGGTATGTCTATAATGTTATTCTTATGCATTGTATGCTTTGAAGCAAAACCTTTTCTATTTCTTTCATGTCTTCCTTTAAACAATATTTGTGTATTTCATCTATGGAATTAGTTTTTCTTTGAAACAACACCTCCTCTATATTCTCATTTTCCTATATTTATCAACATTACAGACAAATTCTATGCTCTGCAATTCTTTATCAGCATTCTCTTTTTCTAAAAAGCTATTAGAACAATAAAAACTCAGGGAAAACAAATCCATATATTGAAGCATACAATATTTTTAGCAGCCTCGCCATTGTCTAATAGATGATTAAACTCCATCACATTTGTAGTATGTGTTTCATGCATTACCTAGTTCACAGTTTTCCATGGGCCCATGAGGCTTCGTGATGCCAATGCGATGGGTGGGTGAGCAAACATATGATTTGTACTTTTTCCCTTCAATATCATATTGGGTATATATATATGCATATAATGTGAACTGTATCTAAAAATCCATGCTTCAAAACATAGATAGGTACACACACACACACACATATATATATTCAAGTGTAATAGAGAAATTGTATGATAGGTTAGAATAACTGTAGTGCCTCCATTGCAACCTCTTCAGATTTCGTGTAAGCGTCCATTTGTGTTCTGTTGTGTACTGTATCTTTGATGGTCAAGGTGAAATTAATATTTTAAATGGATGGATAATCTGTTAATTAAGTAATTAAATAAATAATTGAACTGGATATCTCATGGGGTTAACTATCAAATAGGAGAAAATAATATGTTTTAAAATAAAATAAATTTTATGAATGATAATTAGTAAGAGAAAAATGAAAGTTTGGAAGGTAACCATTTGATTATGGAAAGTTAACATGAATTTCAATAAATCACGAAAATAGGATTAGAACTAATGTTAAAACAAGTGGAAATAGAAGCAAAACGTGGGAAAAGACAATTACTTAAAATAAATGATTTAAAATAAGTAAAAGGATAAGATTTCAAATTCATAAAAAGCAAGTAAAGCAATTCAAAAAAATAAAAAAATAAAAATAAAATAAAAAGCTTGAGCATGCATCGAACTACCTTTGGGGGAATAGGGTTGGGCAAGGTTTTATCATGTCATGATAGGCATTTTAAAAGGGAGGTGACTAGGAGAGAGGAAGGGGGACCGCCAAAAGGGAATGGAATGCTCGTAAAAGATGCTTGGCAATGAAAACGAAGGGAGGAAAAATGGACAGAGGCTTAAAAAAATGTATTATGAATTCTGAGAATGGAGGGGAGGTTGGGATAAAGATCGATTCAGCAACCATCACCATTTTCAAAGCGTGGTATTTCAGGTAGGTTTTCTATTTCTATAATTTTGGTTTCTAAAGAACATAACAAATATCTTCTCTTTACCTGTTGGAAAGTGTTGTTTGCATATTGATGCTTTGTGAATGTTAGATTTGCAATTCGAAATATCCTTTCCTTCGATGTAAGGTTTGAGTGTCCATCCTTTATTCATAGTGTGCCTCGAGGAAATCATAGCCTCCAAACTTGGGTTCATTTAACATCCTTGTTTCAGCCGCCACTTGGTTATAGTGTAGGCGTACCCCTATAAACTGTTTCGTATAGCTTTTGATCTCAAAATTTTATCCTTTATGGCGTTGCTATTTTGAATTTCACCAAATCCCTTTCTGCCATTCACCTATGGTGGTCCATGCATTGTCAGATATTCGATTTATCTCTATGTGTTTTCTTGCTGCCTTGGATAGCTGTGAGATTTGATTTGTCAAAGAGACAGATTGGAAGTAAATTTTTGTCTTACTTATCAAAGACTGGGTGCATTGGATATTATTCCCACGTTTTGGGTTATTGCACACTTTCATCTATCGATGCCTTAAAAGGTAATCACATGATGCTAGATAGTTAGTTGTTTTGTATTGAAGTTGCTTGGAGTGATAGAGATATTTGAACCCTTGTGTATGATTTATTAAAGCGCCTGTAGTTGGTGTTCTACCTATTGAAGTTGATAGTTGGTTTATTGATCAAATCCATCCCATGCATATCTGACAATCATCACCGCTTCTGTGAACATTTTATTTGAGAAATTTTGTCAAACAGTTTTCGTGCCTTGTCCTGGAGATCACATTTCTGTGAAGCAATCTGTCAAACAGGTCACGAGCCTCATCTATGCCTCTACGTTTTGCACATAGCTTACTGTCACAGTGGCGCATTTGAGCATGGTAGGGTGTAAAGATTTAAATAACCTGCTTGATTCTACTGATGATCTATCACAGTTACAGCACTTGAAAATAATTTTAATAAAGCAAGAAGATGGCGATATTTCCAAATTCCAATAATCATTTTCTAATATACTTGGCAACATGTCACTATTACAGCATTTAGAGTTGAGGCTCTGTACAGAATTAAGTAGCCTCCCTGAAACCATTGGCAAACCATCACAGCCGCAACTTTTAGACTTGCAAAGGTGTAGTAAATTAAATAATCTCTGTGATTTCATTTGTCAACCTGTCTCAGCCACATGCCACCTCTTCCTTTGCCTTTGGTATTATAAATTTATTCTATACTATGATGGGAATGAGAACCCATGGGAGGGCAACGGTTGAGACAAGAGCAATAACGACTAACTCTATGTTGCACCCTCTCTACCCTGCAAGCTTGCTGCCTTAGTTCGATAATCAAGTAAACTGTAGTTTTAGCTTATTTGGTGATTTCTAAAAATTGTTTTAGCTTCGTCTAAACTTGAATAGATTAAGACACATATATAGAAAAGGACACAAATTTTCAAAGACTTATATTCTCTCTTTATGCTTAATAGCAAATTGGACTAGGGGACTTAAAATTTCTACCAATGATATATGATTTCGATTTCATTACAACCCGTGGATTTATAAGTATTAAGATATGATTTCATTCTTTCTATTATCCTTAGATATAGTCACTATTTCAGTCTATTTTTTTTTTTTAAAAGTAAGTTTCCTTTTAGATCTAGGGGCTAGGAAATAAAAATCAAAACCTTCTTAAAAGAGAAAATACATCTTAATTCTTAATAGGGAAAAGAGGGTAAGACTTTATCTCACCTTTTAAGATGCTTTTGTTTTATCACAATTTCTCTTTTAAGAGAATATTTATAAGGAAATTATATGAGAGGGAGGAATATTCCTTTATTGATAGTATTTAGTTCTTATATGAGTAAATTTTAAGTAATAAATATCTTTCTGATTATTTTCTTTTGTAAGATTAAGTAATTACTTCTAAAAAGAATTAGTTAATTAAGAGAGTGAACTAATTAAGATTAAAGGAAGATATTAATTATATTAAATTTATTCTAGTTTTATATATATACATAATATATGGAATTTAAATTGAAGGACGATGATAAAAGAATTAAATATGTAAATTGAGTTGTTAAAGACATTTGACCAATGTGTAGATTTCGATTGCAATTTACCTAAGCACATTATGTATCGTAATTCAATTGGGAATTTTTCTTTGAAAGATAAATAAATATTTATACATTTATAAGTCTAGTAGTAATACATTTAATGGGTACCATTTTAATGCTGTTATATGGTTATCAAATGACCTTGAATTCAACGATCTTGCATGCTATGGGACAATGCTTTGTTAATTCCTAAGTGAGTAGCGTGAGTTATACAACCTTTATAGTTGAATTGTAAGGTTATTATGTGAGTTAATTAACTAGGAAATTACATTATGATTGTCTCAAAATGATTATTGGAGAGAGATGACCTTTTAATTTAATTTGAGATGCGAAAACAAGAATAATTTGTTATAAATACTACGTAGATAATGTTTTTGTGAAAAAGTTTAATTACTGATATAATCTTATTATGAATATGAAAATATGTCTTGAGATGATTATGAAATGTGATTACTTATCATCCTTAGTTACTTAAAATTTCTCTTTCGTAAACAGATGGATAGAATGTGTTTGTTTGTTTATTGTTTGTTCATTAAGTGTATTCACGTGTTTAACGATTGTTATGATGAATTCTTTTCGATGTGTCTACCTATCTCTTGAGTTGTTTGTTTTCAGAGGTGATTTTATTCATTGAGTTCGCATTTGATTAATGAATGAGTTTGAGGGATCCTTATTATTTTGGTCGCCCATTTGAGTCCTTTTGGTTGAGGAGATTTCCATATGTTAAGTTTTTGTGTTGGGACTGTATTGCTTCATTTTACCCTCGTTTGTGGGTTGTCGTTCTTTTGGCTTCCAGAGGCTTCAGATGATTGACAGTTGATGTTCTCTCTTTATGTGCCCTTGATGTGGCAAGTGTTTTGGTATTATGATTTTTAAAGGGTTGTACGAGAATTGTTGAGACTCTGATTATGAGTTATCGCGAGATGGATTTGCCTCGCATGTTCTTGTTTTGAGTTTTAAGCTTTATTCGTTATAGTACAACCCTTGCCTGGTTTTGATTTATGTTAGGGGTCTTAGGGAGAGTGGCTCTTCGTGGGGGCCGGCACCTTGGGTAAGAGGAAGTGCACAGGAGAACCCACGTAAGAGTAGTTAAACAAGTGATAACCTAAAAATAGAAGTTAGGGGGATGGGTAGTAAAACACTCAAGATAATAAATATTGGATACCTCGTCTATGCATTAGGGCTATCATAGACTAATGATAGACTGAGAAGGCTGTGGTCAGCAAAGTCGTAATCTCGTCTTCATGAGAGGTTATCGGCTCCACATGAGCTACCCTATGGTGTCGGCGCCTCAAGTAGGAGGAAGAGCTAGGAGATCCATAGATGGGTGCCAGTGCCTCAAGTTGGAGGAAGGGCCAGGAGATCCCATGAGAGCTATGCGATGACACTCTCCACTAGACACCCGTTTGCCTTGTTGCTTATTGCCACTGGAAATGTATTTTGGATTTTGGATGTTGTATCAGTTCTTCTAGTTTTTTTTTGTACTTTTATTGCTGAGTCAAACTCTTGTGAGAATGATTTACGAATGTTCTTTGGTGATTCATGTAATTGTCATTGCTATGTTTTTTTGTGATGAGTTTCATAGTGTTAATCTTATTATGTTGATCCGTGATTATTGTGGATTATGTCGTGGTAAACCTTGAGTCTGTATTTGTATTTGTACTTTGTTGTTCATGGTGTCGGTTTGACAATCATGGTCGAGTTACTTCCTTGTCACCTCTGAGCACGGGGGGTGAGTTGTTTATAACTCACATGGTTGGGTGGAACGTGCTCCGCACCCGTTGGGTTCCCCATCAACATCCTTTGTTCACTTCATTCCTTCAGTTGGATTTTGTTCCAGTGGTTCATCTGTAAATTCAATTATCATTGTACTATGTATCATCCCACTTGTTTGGAAGATGTATTGTAACTCATTATTGAGAACATGTAATCTTATGTTTAAACAATGATGTAATAGTTAGGATCCTTTGTAACATTATCGGATGAGATTCTTTATGATTGTATTATGGGATGTAGTGATACTTTCACTCTTGGGTTATGGATGTACCTTTATTAATGGTTGATGTCATATAATTGGTTAAGTTGTTTAATAATTGTCTTTTACTTTCGTTCTTGTTGTGTTTCCATGTGACCTCGCGTGCCCCAGATAATGTAACGTTAAGTTGTTTATGTGCAATGTAAATTTATTTAATGTTAATGCATGTTTACTTTGTATTAAAAAAAAAATCGTTGTGCAATGTTGATTCTTTGGGGTTTGTTGGGCGGGCGTTACAATAACACTTATTTGTTACTAAATATTATACACAAGAATTCAATTCTCGTGTATTGATTCCACCAGCTCCACCACTGCCAACTCACGTAATTATCAAGCTCCATGTCGCCACAAAAAAAAACCCCCACAAGATTACAGTGAACGAGGCATCCCAAGCGTCAACAAATCTAATTCACCGCTAACCTGACAAAAATCCCATCAAAAACTTCAACCACATACTTACAAACACTTGACTGCAATAACCATACTCTATTCTACGCATTACATTTGTCAATGTTCCTACAATTATCTTTTCACCTTTTAAGGAAATGATACTTTTTGGCAAAAGAAACAAGATTTAACTACAATTTCTTCATCCATACAAAACCATAATGTCAGACACCCATGCAAAATGACTTACAAATTTCATACAACAATATTTTTAACATAAACCAAAAAAATAAATCATTTTTCAAAACACCCATGTACAGTCACTTACAAATTTAGGAGAACAATAGTTTTAAAACCTTGCAATATGCCAAGAAACGGAGCCAAAGTCGATATTTTTTAAATACTCTCCTACCAAACCAGCCAGGGATATATATATAGACTTAATCAAGAATCCAAGCTACATTAGTGTTATTATAATACCTCTTTCACAATTTCTCTATTTCTCTATAATATTTAGTGTGAGATGATGCAGCTCAAATTTTCAATGAATTTTGTAGGGTTATACTCTTTTTTACATCATTGTTTTGCATAGATGATTAATTTATTGTTAATTTCTTCTTGTTATATGTTTTTATCTTTAACATTATACCCATTTTGGAGAGTTCAAAGAGATTATCGCACATTGCGGGCACAGGAATTGTAGTTAAATCATTATTTACAATGTATCCATTATTTCCAATCTCAATTAATTAATCATCAATTATTTTAAAAAATACCCATGTGAAATCACTTACAGATTCTGCAACACCACACTTTCAAAACCCTCTAATTTGCTAAAAAATTGAGGTAAATGTGATGATTTTAACAATAGTCTGCTATCAAACCACCACCACAATGGCTTTTCTGATAGCATAACTTCATCAAAGTATACTTTCCAATATTGCAACTTTGAATATTGTATTTACCTCATTCACCACCATCATAAAACAATGGCAGGATGCATTAACCCTTGCACGAAAAAAAACTTACCATTCAGCTTCCACGTATTGAGGACACCAACTCCACCACCCTCAACCCATGTAATTGCTAAGGTCCACATTGCCACAAAAAAGAGCCAGGTTTAAATAGTTGAATTAGCAAGCTAGAAAGATAACTCTATAAACATTGAGAAATGTGGCTATCCTTCCAACTTGCTAAATCAATTATTTAAACCCAATTCTTCAAGGCAGTACCTATTTTCTCTATGTTATGGCAACAATTACAAGATGGAATAATCTATCTAAAATGTATATAACACCATAGGCTTAATTGGAAATTTGAGCTGCATTGTTTGGTATTCAATATTATGGACAAAACATTTATGTGAAATACCCATGTAAAACGACTTACAAACTTCACAGCAAAATAGTTTTAAAACCCTCAAATTTGTTATAGAAAGGACCCAAGGATGATTATTCTTATAATAGGCTCATATGAAAGCAACACCGTAATGGCTCTTTCAACAATGCAAGTTAATTAATATATTTTCTTTCCTTACAAAGAAAAAACCAATGACAATTAACAGTTTGTTATAGGGAGCTTTGAACAGATGATAGAAAAAGAATATCATGCAACATATTGGTATAAGGCAAGCAATCTATGTAATAGTTGTAAGAGGTATTAGGATGATACTTAAGAATTAGATATATGTCATTCTCCTGTGTTTTCCTAATAGTTCTTTTACAATTTTCCTATTTTTCTATAATACTTAATGGAAAATAGTAGAGCTCAATTTTGCAATATATGCATGTGTGTGTGTCTATATATATACAGCGGTATATATATGAGTTAGTATAGTTATATATATATACATATATATATATATATATATATATTATTACATATTATTATTATATATGCGACATATATATATATACGTCATTATTATTATACATATTATACATATTATTATATATATGTGTGTGTACACATATTATGTATATACATATGTATATATATATGTATATATATATATATGTATGTATGTATGTATTTATTTATGTATTGTGGTGCAATGGCCCAGTAGGTAGTAAATACAATATTCAATATTGTGGTGTGGGAAAGTATACTCCAAAATATTTAAGAAAAT
The DNA here is from genome assembly GCA_007258455.2 of Sequoia sempervirens. NCBI lineage: Eukaryota > Viridiplantae > Streptophyta > Pinopsida > Cupressales > Cupressaceae > Sequoia > Sequoia sempervirens. The sequence goes on along the minus strand of VDFB02000015.1, from coordinate 390,008,605 downwards.
ATATTGATTCAGTTGCATTGCCAAAAGAGCCATTCTAGCATTATGAATATGTTACACATACTACACAATTAAATACTTTGTTCTTATCAACATCTCCATACAATATCATTCAATGCTATGGTTGTATTGTGGTGATTTTTACACAACATAGACAATACTTATACATGCTATTTTAAACTTTACTTAAAATCATAGTCTACATAAATACAAATAAACATACTATACAGACCTGTTTAGATATACATATGTATGTATATCTTTGTCTTCATATATGCATATTTATATCTACCTATATGGGTATTTTTATATATCAATCAAGGAATTCAATACATATGTGTGTGTGTGTGTGCATATGTATCTGTCTATCTTTCAGGGAACTCAATACAATTTTTCTCTTTGTGTGTGATATTTACTACCAAACAACTATTATTGTAATACCCCATGTTACTGATATTCTTTGCTACTATTTGTTAATCTTATGTGTTAGTGTGATACTGGTTTGTGATGGTGATTAGTTCACTAACTTGGTGTGTGAGGATGCCTCCCGTATTAGGGAATCTTATTTTCTTTTGTTTACCGGCTTCCAGGAGTAAGCCAAATTTATGGGGGGGAGGATGTAATACCCCTCTTATTGTTTGGATTTATTATTTTTATATGCTTTCATTTGCTACTTCGTGATTGTGATGGTACTAGTATTGTTTGGTCTGGTAGTTTGATTAGTAGACTATTTGGTGATTGTGCTTATACATTTGATGACATTATGATTACATTGATTCTATGATGTTTAATTTGATTCCATAATTATATTATGATGCAGTGATTTAATAAATTATGTTATGAGATGATCTGTTAGTGTAGAGATGTTATTTTATCAGTTATATTATATTGTTAGAATAGATGTGATGAAAGGATAGGGTAGCATCACTCATTCGCAAGTGCCCTGCTACACAGTGATTCCTTCTCACAATGCAATGCTTTGATTTTATATATATGTATGCACATGTACACGACCTTATTTGTATGTAGGATTTGTAGGTACAGAGTCCCTGTAAGGCCTCAATTTTTGTGCAAAGGACACAACATATGTGTTTCCTCTTATGGGTTCCATTATTATTAGTTAGTCAAGTTAAACTAAATAATTAGTCATACTTGATCGAGTATGAGCCTTGTGGTGTATGCTTGTGTAGGATAAATATGGCGTAGATTGTGTGGGCCACATGGGTAGAACATTAACAATGTAAATGCACTCAATCAATGCTATCAGATATGGACTCAAGTGTGGAAATAGTCGCTTAATGTGTTTTTAGTATTGTAAGTTATAAATGTTGACCTCCACATGCATAATGACTATGGAGCTGTATAGGTTTTGTTATTAAGCCTCGTACTCTCATTGATGAATGGGGGATATTTTTTTTAATGTCAATGAAGTATAATAAATAATGTGACTCGGGATTGTTATACCCTATCTAGGCATTATAAAGAAATAGTACTTTAAGATAGTTATAAATTCCCTCATGATTATCTACTCTTGCAATTGTAGCTGAAAAGACAATTCATCCTTACACTTTTGTTATTATTATTATTGAATTCATATTATAGGATTTGTATCACCTTAACAATGAAATGTTTGACCCTATTTAAACTCTTAGCACATTGTCAGGGAAAACATTACTTAAACATAGCAACTTGCTACTTCAATTATAACATTGTATGTAATCATGCTTATGATGCCTCTAGAGTAAGGGTTTAATATGTGACTCACTAGTTATTCCTTTTGTTATGGGAGGAAGTTTTTGATACAAAAGGCATATGTAGTTATAGTACATTTCTAGTCTAGTGGATTGCAATGTGAAACTTTGTTAGTAGATTGATTTAAGTTATTCAAATTTATCCAAGAGTAGTTTAATTGGATCATTCTTAGTAATAGAGTAAATATTAAAGGAGTAATTGATTTAAATGATTGAGTGACCTTTAAAGGTGAATTTAAGATTTTCTAGTCTTAGTAAATTTTTTATTTTTAAAAGGTGCAATGCACCCATAATATTAGGGGTAAACTTTTTTTTGACCGGAGCTATGAACGGATACAACAAACCACAAGAAACAACCAAACCTGCGAAAGCACAAAGGCCCAAAAAGACACAAGGCTCTGCGTGCACTTTGGCCCAACAGGGTTTGAACCCTGGTGGCCGGGCCACTACAACCAGCTTTATTTGACCATCGAACCACTTTTATCTAAATTTAATATTAAGGTTTGGGCCTTGGTTGTTGGCACTACAGGCAAGAAGCCCCACCAGTTCACCAAGGAGCCTCCCCTTAATAGGAGGGTAAATAACAAACTCCATTGTTGACGCGGTAGAGAGCAACCCCGCGAGGTTTGAACCTTGGTTGTTGGCTCTACAGGCAAGAAGCCCCACCATTTCACCAAAGGGCCTCTAGTCTTAGTAAATTTAAATCTAGTAGTTTATTCATTTTTCTAAGGAGAATGATATAAGGTTGCTAACATTGAGTGTCAAGGTTTGTGTATATTAATCTTCAACAAATCAGATTTCGAGTATCTATGTGACGCCACCAAGGTGCGATCAAGGTATGTAAATTGATTTTATGAAGTATTAAATTAATTAAGAATATCTTATTTCAATTATTTATATCATATTGCAATGACATTGAAATGAGAAAATATATATATGCACAAAAGTCAATGGGAAGATGAGAGAATTCACAAGACCCTAGTCATTCTACTTCACACTTGTGAAGCAACATGTGTTGTCGTTTTAATTTTGAGTTAAATATTACTTCATTGTGGGAACCAAATAAATTGAGTATTAAAGGTTATTGGTGGTTCTAGTTCTCCACTAAAATTGTAGGTTGTGTTTCCCTATGATTGAAGTTGAAGAGCAAATTGCTATCCGTCTACCATTCTGCAAACCATTTAGTAAGATTGAAAATAAATAGATAAAGAAAATAAATAGATAAAGGAAATAAGTGATGGTTGGTAAAAATAAAATTTGTAGTCTCTAACCGCAGTTTTTAGGGTTAGGGCTGAGATGGAGGTGAATATAAAAATTAATTTGAGCTTTGTTTGGGGCTGCCTGGGTTGTTTTCGGAAGAACGAAGCATGGTAAAAAGGAAGGGAAAACATGATGGAAGAAGGGATGCCACCTGCAGCTCTCCATGGGATCTTGCATTTTGGGAGGTAGGCCTTCCATGTTTGAAATTCTTAGTAAAATGCCGCTTATTTTCTTTGTGGTCAAACCTCTTAAGGAACTGTAAATCTGGTAGTTGTGGATTCCTTTAGCTTAAGAAAAATGCTCTTCATAAATCAACAAAATCCTACTTCATGTGCTGGTTCTTCCTACTGCATTGAGTCATGATGGGAGTTAATCATTTTCTGGGTGTGTATGCGAGTTTAAAATCTGGGTTTGTATATGAGTTTGGAAATCTATGAAAGTGACAATTTGGGGTCTTGTGGGTTCTCTTGGCTCGGGGGTTGGCTAGAGCCATTTTGGCTTAATGACGCCAAAAAGGAAGGGTGGAGAGTTTTATCCATCTCATTGACTGATTTTACTTATTTAATTATGCTGATGCAAACTGAAAATCACTGGAAATGGCTTGTTATTTTGGTTAAAGTCATAATTGACCTGTTTGGAAAAAAGTTACAGGTAACAGGGCAGTTGAGATCTCCTCATGGTAAGGATGTTACAATTTATTTATTTTTACTGGCTATGGTAGAAAAATAACTAGAGAAGAATAAAGTGAGAAGAGCAATGTATACTGTATGATAGCATTGTGTAACTATGGTTTTATCTGTTCTATCTATTTTTCAATTTAGTGACATTGTATACTCAGAACAGTTTATATTTCCTTTCAAGAATAGCTGCTATCCATTTCATTTGGCAGCCCGAGTAACTTTCAACCAAAATTAGTTTTGCAGTACATGTTATTAGATCTGTGTTTTATGAATTCCTTTAAAATCTTGCATTACAGAATTTCTATCCATAGAAAACAAATAAATTTAACAAATTAATAACTTGTCTCTAGCTATTAAATTTTAGGGCCTTTGCAAAGGAACCTTCGCTCTTTAAACCCATCTATTCCTGTAAATCTGCATAAAGCGAATTAAATTAAATTCATAGAAATATGCAATAAGAGAAATAAATTGAGCTTTTAGAGAGAGACAAGGAGGATGAATGTTAAAATCTGCAACTGGAAAATAGAGACAAAATTAAAACAAAACCCTCATCAAATGCTGGTACTAACCATGCTGCCCCATATCTAATCATTTTGAATTCTTGCTAATGAGCATGCATTGCCAGCAATATACAGCAATATGTATCATAATAGTAATTTTATTTGGGCAATAGAGCATCCACGACTGATCTCACAGATCCAGCCAACACCTGCTGAAACATAGAAAAAGTAAAGGAAAAAAAAAGAGGTAATATACAACAATATGTATTATAATATTAATTTTATTTGGGCATGACAATAAACTAATAATTCTCATGGTATTAGTGGTATATCAATTAAATTAAGGTAATATCATCGAATATAAGAATCAAAATAGGGTCCATATATAGCCCTTACCATAAGATTACTTCTAACACTCCTCCTAGCCAAATCATAAACCATCACTCTTGATTCCTTAAACCCACCAATTATGACAAAAGAAAGAAAAAATATTACAAATAAAAAGATCAAAATTAAATGTAAAAATATAATGAATCCAAAAATAAAAGTGGACACATGATGTTAAAATAAATCCTAAAGAAAATTAGACGAATCAAATCCAACAATTAAAATCTAATAGTTAATAAAAGTATGGATCCATAAGAATAAAACATCTCACATATTAAATGTTTTCACCTCGTTCAAAATCTTCATCAATACCCTAGAAAAATACATATACAAGTGTTGGTTCTAAACACAATCACAATAAAAAATCTAGACTCCATCATCCACCATCCCAAGTTTGGAAAATAAAAAATATTACATCCAAAATGAAAAATAATACATCAACATCTACCATTCCCATAACAATCCAACAACTCACATAAAATCTAAAAATCCTACCTCAAAAATCTATCAAACTCTATTAGAATCACTTTATCATAAGGAATATCATGGAACTCTATCATGATGTATATATTTGGATAAGACCAACTCTTATGTCAGTAAGAATCACAATAAAATCCATGGGTTGTATACTTGTGTCATGATCCTAATGAGAAAACTCCTATATACAAGTCACTATTGGAATATCATGACACCAACATCTACATCAACCATCAAATGGACTAAAATAGATAATGGTCATCTGAAGATCAATGTCATTTGAAAAGACCAAAAAAATAAATAAAAAATTCAAACTAGTAAAGAGAAAAATTTCACTTTGGTGAAAACCATTTCTATGGTGTCTTGGATTAATCATCATGATGAAAACATGACAAATTGACATGATTTTTTATCAAATAAAAAGAAGAAAATTAAGGAAAAATAATTCTTCTAATAGTGAAAACAATTTTTATGGTACTTTAGATAAGTATCATGATGAAAACCTAGGAAACAAGTGTCATACATGAGATCAATTATCTTTGTGTACCATTATACTCGGGAGAAATTATCTATCCTTCACAGAAATAATCCATAATATTTAATCACCCATCCATCAAAGCTCAATAGCAAGAACTAACTAGCATAAGATATATCCCTAATCCTTGATGCCTATCCATTGATAATATTCATTCTAGCCTTAAGAAGGGAAACCAATATTCCATCCAAAGCCTTCCTCAAAACCAATCTATATCCAAAATACCTATATACAATTTATCCCTCAAATCCTCATCCCTGTCTCCAATCAAAGAACCCACTAGTATAAACTCACCCATCAATCTTAATTTCATATCTATTGATCCTTCCCTTAAAAAATAATCCTAGACTATACCTTAATCCAAGGCAAGTATTCTATGGCTAGGTATATCCTATTCATTTGAGGAAATCTTCCCCCAAACTATAAATTCAAACAACCACCTATTGGTTGCCCTTCCCTTTCCTTTGGCAAGGGAAAATTATTCTTCACCCCAAGCCTCCCTCAATACCAAAAAATCTCCCAAGTCCCTATCTCCAATATATCCTAAATCCTCATTTTTATCGCCAATCCAATAAAACCTTGTAGGTTCCACCTCCTATCCTAATACTACATCCTCTAAAGTATTACAATCCAATCCATCCCAATATAAAAAAATATCCAATGAAAACAAATTATGGGAATTTCTTAGAGGACCAATAACAAAGGACCTTAATATCCAATGCCCAAATATAAATTTATGTCATCCCATCACACCGCTAATCCTAAACCATCTAAAAATCTCTCACCATCATACACTTCATCATCTATCAATCCCACTCAAGGAATTATTATTCAAAATCTATTCTTTTCATGCCAACATTTTAAGTTGTTCAAACAATCCGCTATCCTTATCCAAACTCACATCCCATTGTTTGATCCATTGGATCTAAGTCAAGAGTGACATGCAAAACATGAAAAAATAAGATCCAACATGAATCATGATCATGTTACTAAGAAAATACCCATAAGTGATGATGACATCAAATTTAATCAAATATTTGACCAATATCCTATCTTTAATCTTGAAATCCAAGCTTATTTAATATTTAATCAAGATCCCATTGATGATTATGAAATCCATTATAATCTAATGTTTAATCAATATCCTATATATGATCATGACATTCAAGATGTTTCAATATTTATTCAAGATCCTATTATTAATAAATAAATACAAGATGATCCTCTCATCTACTCTTGTCCCATCCATGATCACAAAATTAATTTGATACCATCTATGTTCCAATGACCTCCATTTTCTAAGATGAGACAGTTGGAAAAATAGATAGTAAAAAAATGGCATGGATCACATAAAACATGTTGATAAATAATCTACTATGGATCACTTTGACATTCCAAATGATAAAATGAAAATAAACATGACCAAGGATAAAGCTAAAGTATCCTATGAACTAGGATCATCTACTTTTATTACTTCAACAACACAAAGATGGGTTATCGTATTGCTTCTAAAACAAAAAATACACCATTAAAAAAATATACTAAAGTATGTAGTATCAAGGAAAGGGATTAGGCTTGCATGAACAAGGAATTTTACAACTAGTACACTTTTGTGCAAATCCTAGATTTCAAGTTCTCAACTATTCTTCAACTAAAAAGTCTAATGATGTTAGTGGTACATCAATTATACTAGGGCAATATCATTCAATGCAAGCATCAAAATATGGGTCACGTATATTCTTTACCATAAGGTTTCTTCCAACACTCCTCCCAACAAAACCATAAAAAATCTCTCCCAATTCCTTAAACCCACCAATTGTGACCAAAAAATATCAAATTCAAAATTTCAAAATATAATGAATGTAAAAATCAAAGTGGACACATGAATTCAAAATAAATCATAAAGAAAAATGGACCAAGCGAATCCAAGAATTCAAATCTAATAGTTAATAAAAGTATGAAGCCACAAAAAAAATATCTCACATATAAAATGTGTCAACCCCCTTTCAAATGGTCATCAATCCCCCATACAAATTCATATGCAAGTTTTGGTTCTAAACACATTCACAATCCAAAATATAAACTTCATCATCCACCATCCGAGGTTTGGAAAATAAAAATATTACATCCAAAATGCAAAACAATCCATCAACATCTACCATCCCCCATAATAATTCAACATCTCAGTTAAAATCCAAAAATACTACCTCAAAAATCTATCACACCCTAGTTTAAAAACTTTATCATAACCTGGACTCTCATTGAATTTTATCTCAATGTGCATATTTGGATAAGGCCAACTCTTATGTCAACAAGGATCACAATAAAATCCATGGGTTGTATAAAAGTGTCATGATCCTAACAAGACAACTCCTCTATACAAGTCACTATTAACATGTAATGACACCAACATCTACATCAACACCATCAAATTGAATAAAATAGTTAATGATTACCCAAATATTAATGTCATTTGAAAATACCAAAAAAAAATCAAAATAGTAAAGAGAATTTTTTTCCTTTGGTGAAAACCACTTCTATGGTGTCTTGGGGTAAGAATCATAATGAAAATGTGACAAACCAACATAATGTTTAACAAATAAAAATAAATAAAAGAAATAATTAAATAGAAATAATTCTTTTAATAGTGAAAGCCATTCTTATGGCACCTTGGATAAGTACCACGATGAAAACCTAGGAAAAAAGTTTCATGCATAAGATCAATTATATTTGTGTGACATTATACTTTAGGTCAAGTTCTCTCATTTATCATACCCTTTGTCATGATATTGTCATCTACTCATCCCACATCATTTCCATCCATCATCCCTACCCACCTTGATCTTGACAAAAACTAGGGCACAAACTTAACAAATCCTTTTACAAACTCTTGACATGTCCATCATTTGGTCACAAACTATCAAATGTCGTGGAATTTCCTATATTACACTATCCAACTTCGTATCATAGAGAAAACATAATATTCCTATGTTACATTGTCCTTGGATATCTTATCCTATATCTTTCATCCAATAATCCTCATGTCTCCTATCCACCACCTAATCATCCTCCCATACTAGACTTGGTTCTCCCTTGTCATCAATTTCAAGCCTCCAATCCAATCCAAATATCCAAACATCCCTCCACAATCTATCAAATCCAAAAAGTAGCTCATCCAAATGCAATAATCCTAATCCATGCAATTTAGCTATACAATCTAGTGCATCATCCAAAATATCCATTGTTTAAATTGTTCCTAGTCTAGCTACAAACCTTGATACATTTTATTCACAATATCACCATCAGGATATGTCTTTCTGAATCCTCACATCATTTTTGGTATGTGTCCTTCCCACATCAACAATATCATAATCATCATCAATCAATCAATCCATTTTTAGCATGACTAGGGATAAGATCATTTTTTCTTTGAATTAATGTGCATGCTTGCTTTCTTTCTTGTGTGTTCATTATTTGCATATATCATGCTCCTTGTAGTATATTTCTATAACAATATCATGGTATTTCATATCATGGCCTTTGATGGAATATACTTGGAGGCGGTCTTTTCTTCTAGTTCAGTGCATACATTGGATACATTATCACCTTGGTCTTATATATCCTAGTGTGTAACATTCATTTCTATATTAAATAAAGGTTGCTAAACTCAAAGTCAACATAACACTTCATCATTTCATCCATAACATCTTTCTTTATTCCATCTTTTATCTTTTTCTTCTTTTATTTTCTATCTACCATATAATATTTTCCACACATATCTTCTTTCAAGAGCTCACCATGCCATTTTTACGCAAGTAATCTCTTGAGGGGGCATCAATAATTTCAATTTATAAATTGTCATTTCTTAATCAACTAGGGAAAATCTATCATTTTCTTCATCTCTTCTATTTTTTTCTTCTCAACTACTTTTTTGTTTCTTTGAGCATTATAGATCAAAGAGGGAAAAAATGTAGACACAAATAATTCCTCTAATAATTGCTACTCATTCTATTAACATCATTAATTACTATTATTGCTATTATCACATTTATTACCATTA